>UYJD01000002.1:1048318-1124611 GCA_900618795.1 Cyanodermella asteris
CCATTGAACGCACGCGCTCGTGGTAGATTCGCAAATTTAAGGCTGATCAGATGTCGTCGGAATTCCAAGCACTTCGCGTTGAATTATCTGACCATTTGGGGGATATTTCATATCGGGGCCAACGCAAATAGGATTGGTACGTTGTGGAAATAGAAGTTGCCCGTGGGGACACACTGAGCGAATAATGGTCGTGCGATCCGACCATGTAGGATCGAAGATATCAAAGTAGACAAGGCGGTTTTGTGTCCCTTGTCGATAGTGAAGGAGCATCAGCATCTGAAGGAGCATGAAGGTCTAGGGGGATGGTGGGCCATGCACCCGGACGAAGCGCGTCGTCGATGTTTAAATCTTCCGCACTAAGAGACTAGTGCACGTGGGCTTTGCGTGGCAGAGGACGCCAAAGGGGTGTTGAGTCAGCAATGCGCGCCGGTCGCGCGTGCCGTTCAAGCGAACAGCCCGTTATTCGTAGCCAAGTAAGCCCGCTGGGCAGGCAAAGGCGAGCAAGCAAAGCAAGCAAGGACAAGCAAACGTGAGTGCTGCCGGCCAACACAGACACGCACTGTGCACTACCACCCACGAAACGCGAGCCTCGAGTGCGCCCCCAAAGTAGTCCATCCACCGGGCAAGCAGACTGTAGAGACACACTGCTTGCTGTTTGCGCGCGTTTGCGAAGCTTGTCGCCATCCGCATCTGCTTGTCGGCTCCAGCATAGCGTACAGTGTGCTAGGTGGTGCGCGGCGCTCAGTTTCTCAGCTACCGAAATAGTAGCCTCTGCGCTAGCGTGCGCTCGGGGGTCCCGTTGTCGTGAGAAGTCCCAGAAGTCCCTTCACCGTCCGACAGCCACGGCCCAGTTGAACACCAAGCACACTCAATCTGCCGACCATCGGTTGTACAAGGTCAATCTTTGTCGACACATCGACTGGCTTCATTCGACGCGAGCAAGCACGCCCCCCAAGTCCTCATTTCGCACCCTTCACGCCCAGTGACGAGTACCTGGCATTAGCAGCCCACCTTGAGAGAAAAGCGCAGTCACCCATCCAGCGAGCTGTCACAACCCGACGCGCTTCCACCAGCGATATTACTGAGAGCCTACGTATCTCATCCCTTGGAGCATCGATTGAGCTTTTCAACGTCTTTCATCCCACCGTCGGCTTTGAGAAAAACCAACGAGACACCTCAGCTCTCTTCCCCACATCTAGCCCGGGCACGCGAGGCGTCCACGCCTTTGCGCTATCACCTGATCCAGTTGTTGAAATCTGGTATGTTGGAGTCTGGTCGTTGCTTCGCCGTGATTGCTGTGATCTTGCAAGCTCCTGCTCCACACGGCTCACCCTGCTCTGATCGAAATCCGTCCACGTCCGCATGTCACGACAAACCGCTGATTGCTGACAGATATTTTGGCACGACTGGCCTGAAGCGAAGCGTCGTTTTTGAAGAGAAGGCCTATAGCGCGCGAGGGGGGCTTTTCCCACGTTTTTGACAACCTTTCCCGTTGGGACTCGAGGGACCAGATGGCCGACCAAAACGACGTGGACCTCGATTCCATCATCGATAGGCTGCTCGAGGTTCGCGGCAGCCGACCCGGAAAGCAGGTGCAGCTTCTGGAGAACGAGATCAGATACCTCTGCACCAAAGCTCGCGAGATCTTCATTTCTCAGCCGATACTGCTCGAACTTGAAGCGCCCATCAAGGTATTGCCAACAATGCGTGTCCTAGCTCACAACCGGCCTGACTGACCATGACAGATCTGTGGCGATATCCACGGCCAATACTACGACCTGCTCCGTCTATTCGAGTATGGCGGATTCCCACCAGAGGCAAATTACCTCTTCCTCGGCGATTATGTAGATCGAGGCAAGCAGTCCCTTGAAACGATCTGCTTGCTACTCGCCTACAAGATCAAATACCCCGAGAACTTTTTCATCCTCCGTGGTAATCACGAGTGCGCGTCTATTAACCGAATTTACGGCTTTTATGACGAGTGCAAGAGGCGGTACAACATCAAACTCTGGAAGACGTTCACGGATTGCTTCAACTGCCTCCCAATTGCTGCCATCATCGATGAGAAGATCTTCACCATGCATGGCGGGTTGAGCCCTGACTTGAATTCTATGGAGCAAATCCGCCGTGTCATGCGCCCGACCGACGTGAGTTGTTGCTTGTCTTGTTTAGCGCCCGAATCTTGCTTGCTGACTTCCCTTCAGATTCCAGATTGCGGACTGCTCTGCGATTTGTTGTGGTCCGATCCGGATAAGGACATCACGGGCTGGAGTGAAAACGACCGTGGCGTCTCGTTCACTTTCGGGCCAGACGTTGTCTCGCGGTTCCTCCAGAAGCACGACATGGACCTTATTTGTCGCGCTCATCAAGTCGTTGAGGACGGATATGAATTCTTCTCGAAACGGCAGTTGGTCACCTTGTTTAGCGCACCAAACTATTGTGGTGAATTTGACAATGCGGGGGCCATGATGAGCGTTGACGAGAGTCTTCTTTGCTCCTTCCAGATCTTGAAACCAGCGGAGAAGAAGCAGAAGTGAGTTTTGAACCCTACCTCCCATTCTCTTTTGGATGAACAGGATGCTAACCCCGTTGTCCAACAGATTCGGTCGCAGGTAGAGTAATTTTGGGTCTGTCTCGAGTGCGATCCCGTGTCGCCTTCACAGCTGCGAAACGTCACATATTCTGGCTTCTCACGTCCTAGTCGATAGTTCGACCTGGTAGGATTATTCTCCTGTGGACGTTTGTGGTTCTCGGCTCGGAGGGGTCCGGCTTACAGCTCGAGCAATATTCCACCTCTGGTTCGTGTGACATCTGATTGATGACAGGCCACACATGCCATGGGCAATGTGCAATAGTGGGCGCGGGACGAGTGGCTAAGCACTTCAATATTTCAGTTTATTTGGCGCCGTTACCACATGCAAGTATCACTCACCCTAGCATAGGTCTGGAATCGGGCATTCCGTCACTGCGAAAGGTAGCACGGTGGTATAACTACGAGGGAAAATAGCGCTTGTGTTTGAAATTAGTTCGACCTGAACATTTCTCGGGAGCCAACGTCACTCATGCTATGCCATGTCTTTGCCGGAAAGCTTACGACAATACCGCTTCATGACGCCGTAAGCCTACGGCGCCAACCCGTTCCTTGACAGTCCAATTGCGCCGTTCGCCACACTCAAATGTGTTCACAGACTGATTCGTCTGACTCTCGAGATCCCGAAAGGTTTCATTCTCGTTCTTCCTTGGGTCGGGGTGTTGCGCCTCGTTTGAGCATGTAGCTTCGCTTGAAGTAAGTATTTGGATGCACAATGACGTCCAGGTCTGCCGCACTCCAGGTCCCACTGTCCTTTGCTGCTTGAATCTCCTGCTTGTGTGCAAAGTCGAAAACACGGTTACAGGCAATATGGTATCTCTGCCTGCTCACGTCATCGGCGACGCCTCGCAGCACCTCTCGATCAGTGATGCCGGTGCTCTGCAGCAGTGTGGCGAGATTATCGGGGCTGAAATGTCTGTACGGACATCCGTGGCTTTCGCCGCTTCCGGGTGGATGTTCTGTCAGGATCTTCTGACATGAGAAAGGCGAATAGCCTCTGCCTCGACGGTTTGCATCCCCGCCAACATCGCCATATGAGTGTCTGACATTGTATCGATATTCCTTGTTGAAAGTGTCGTCTGTGATCTTGCTGAATGACTGTCGCCAGAAGAGAATGCAATCTTCCATGCTGAGCCCGAGCCCTTTGAGGAACAGCGTGTACTGCAGTCGCCCGAAATGCTTGAGATGGCTGTTCTTGCGAAGATTCATATGCAAGTTGCGCATGCAGAGAGGAAAGTGCTGAGATAGGTTGTCGATCGAGCCTGCGTTGATCGTCGCTCCGTCTAGGCTGCTGTCCGTATCTGAGAGAGTGGAGTCGGGTGTCGCAAACGACTTTGACAAATGGTTCAAGATCGGAGTCAAGCGGTCATCTTCGTCGAGTCGAGGTAAAGCACGTGCCGTGAGCTTCCAACACAGTATCAGTATATATCCACACGCCATAGAACAGATTCTTGACTCACCTCCAGCGCCTTTTCCAGCCTTATGCTGAATTCGGAAAACACCATGCTGGCCTGTTCCCTGCCTGGGACGTAGGCTTTCCCGGCTCTGACGAGGACCTTGCGGTTCTCCACAAGCTCAGGTACACGTTCCCAGTCGACCTTGAACCACGCCGTCTCTTCGTTCTGGCCCCGCCGCTGACCGGACGTGTCCAGCTGATACAAAACGTCTCGTAGCTCTCGCTTCTCTGCATCGCTCACATTCTCCCATTCAAAGTCGAGTGAGTCGACAAACGCCTGCCGCTCTCTGCTGTCATCGGTGTTGAAACGTAACCGCCACAATGCGCTCTCGTTACGCATGAAGCGTCGCCGCAAATCCTCAGTAGAAGAGAAAGCGAGTCTGAGTATGAAATGCGAGTAGTGGTCTTTGCGTCGTTCAGCCTTGAGCGTATCGTCGGCAGCGCCTTGATTGGAGGAAGTATTCGATCGGAGAGGAAGGTATTTCTGAAGGATGGGGTTCATGTGCGCTGCAGTCTCTGCCAGCGTCTTGTTGCGAAAAGAGCATGCTTCGAGTTCGGCGAGCACTGATGGTTCAATTAGCTATCGATTGAGGCAGTCGTACGTGTGTTCTTACCCCGTAGTCTGTCAATGGCCCATTGTTCAAATTGCTCGAGTGTGATATCCGCCGTGGGTGGGGTGTCGTAGAAGTTCAGGCGGTAGGGATATGTTTGTTGCTTGTAGGTGGCTTCGGTGAACTGCTGCTTGCGGTGGCTCACCCTGTTCCTCCTCTTGCTGTCAAATCGATCCGTACTGCTCTTCATGATTGCTGCCGCCATTGTTGTCGCGATGTCCCACAGAATGAGATGGACGGCATACATTCGGCTCGGAGGTGGACGCGCCGCGTTTGCTTTACGCGACCCCATTAAACGCGTCTAGCGCACGGGCCACCTTGGAACGACGCATATCAGACTGATTGAAAAGATTGGAACGCCATTCGAGACTCTCGACGGCCAGGCTAGACGCCGCCGGTCGCGCTCGAGCATCACGCTGAAGCAGAACTGCTTTTTCAACACTGCAATCAAACTCTTTTCGAGAACAGCATGCCTCAAGGCGGTTGGGCAAATGTCGTGGCGTAAGTACTGCAGCTTCTATTTACTCTATTTGGATGCATATCTACCCTAAGGGATAGCATTGGAGGTACCTACAAAACTCGATGCTTACGTACTCCCCAAAATGCCACTGTAATTAGGTATATAAGTCGTTATAAGGGACGTTCAGAGGTATCGCCATCCGTACTTGCGCCACGACTTCTACCCACCCGTCTAGGCGGTGCCCACGTGGTCCTAAAGACGCTGATCTATCATCGATTTCACATGAGACCTGCAGTATGATTCTGCGCTCTGCCGCCGCGATTCGGGGTGCACCCCATCGGCCAAGAGAATGACCGTACTCTGGGAGATCATCGTCTCGTACCTACCTATACAGGACGTGAATGAGCAGATCGCGGCTCCTTGGAATCCGGCAGACTGTCTGGGCAAAGAAAACTAGCTCCATGGTCAGTGGCCGAGTGGCGTGAATGCGTTGGCTCACCTGCTCGTGCTCCCATCTTCGCACCTAGGTTCAGAGATCTGTTCTCAGAAATATCTCCTACATGATTCTTGCTATGTCGCTGATCGATAGCTTGAGGCCATCTGCGACTGTTCACCGCTAGAGGCACGCCACACTCGTGTTCCCTCAAGTCTTGATCTGGAAACAATCTTGACGAGTTGGGGTCGCTCGTCGACGCGATACTACAAGCATGCTCTCTGGCCTTGACACCCATGCAAGCGCAGACCATGCCATGTATACATTCCTTTCTCGAGGTCCCCAATGCCATCGCTTATAGCGTCATGTCTGTGTACTACGGACGACTGCCCGCTTCTACCTTCGTGTTTTGCTGCAAGCCAAGCTCTTCCACAAGTCCCCATGCTGTATCTTGTATTGTCTACGCCTCTTTCGAGCTCTGCACACTGAAGCCTTCCACGATCACATCGGCAACGGTCAGTGCGTCCATTATGGATACGACATCTATAGGGAACGAAATCTTGCCATTCCGCACCTGTTATCCATCGTCGTTCACCTCCTGCCAGGTGCTTCGCCTCGTGTCTTTGAGAGTTTACTGTGGCTTGAAACATTCTTGGACCTATCTGTACGAATTCGGATGGCGTCAAATTCACTCCTCCGTGTTGAGTTGATGCTACTCTTCATCACTGCCTTCGTCTTTACTCAAGATGACTGTCCCGACGGCGAAGTCTGCCTCTGCAGCTGCTGCTTCACCTGCTCCCCATCCTCAAAGATAGTCGAGCCAGCCAACAACGCGACCATCAAAATCAGCAAGGCGGTGCAGAACTTTGAAGAAGACCTCACGTTTGAGATCGTCTACTGCAGCGCGGCGTTCTTCAAGACCAGCTCTGTACATGTGGGTATACGCCGCGAAGGCCCAGGTCGCTAATGCTCACCCTTGCCAGCTAGACGCATGGTTGGGACTCTACCGAGGCGCTGATGTTCCAAAAAGCGATGACCTCAATTTTCTCACCAATGGACTTGCGATTGGCACCACACCCTCGGGCTATGGCTCTGTAGCTGGGCTTTTCACGGGCTACAAGGACAACGTGACAGTATTTCCTGGCGATAGCGATTTGGCGACGGTACAGCGCGTGCTGACTATTTACAAAGTGACAACCGGTAGGCCGCTCAGATTGAACATTAAGTCTATTTGAAGCTGACGAGTTCAGGCTACTACACACCGTGCACGATCGAAACGCATTCCCTCACTTTGAACTTTGCGTTGGAATTCGGAAATGATACGAGTTGCAACTGATGTTGGCGGATCAAGGTTCAATCAAAGGCAGGACTTCCTGGATAGCGCTTCGAGCAGGTTTGACTGGTCGAACTCCGGGTGTGCGGCGAAGCGATAAGCATGCGATCGAAGGAGATACTATGAGCGTGCTGCTCTCTTACTACAACGTCGGAGAGTCGTCACCACCTCATCATAACACATCTGTGGTCGATGACTACGTATGGTGAAGCAATTTGTGTCAAGACTTTGACCAACGAGATAAGCTTCTGTTCGTCTACCACGATGCTCTTCCTGGCGTAGCGACTGCCAGTGAGCTAGGACGAATGTTGGAAAACTTGCGAGTCACCTCAAACGACGGGTAGTACAAAGACTTTCAAGATTGCTGAGCCGAGACCGTCAAGATGCATTACAGAACCACGTTTTCTTAACGCGCCTAACCTGAAAACGTTCCTGGCGCCATAACAGACTCACGACCGTGTATGTTCATCCAGCGACCCAAAAACGCTCCCAACCTAGCTCCCAAACCCACGCTCATGAGAAGGACAGTTCGAAACCGAGACCCGGTGTACACACCTCCAACGCCGGTGAAATCCATTAGCCGTGACCTTGCTGAACGCTCGAACACTAGACAAATATTCGCAAATACCGAAATCAGGAAGACCCGGACTAAACGACCAGGTCTTGGAAAGCAACACCTTCTGTGGTGTATGGAACAAGGCTTCTGTAAGCTGTGGACAAGGAAGTCATGCTCGTACAGGAGCACTCTCCGAAAAAGACAAACGCCTTATGACTTCGACCCACAATGGCAGTCAATGCTGAATTCAACAATGCCAGACAGGTCGATGGTTGTGTCAATCGTGCAAGCACAGATTGTGAGTCGTCGCCGCAAACGATGTACGCCGAGGAGCCGAGCAAGGGGGCTGCCAAATTTGGCTATCCGATACTGCGAGTGCCTGTTCCGACTACTTGTCGATGGGCGGCAGTGCTGAATGTGGAGGCATTGTACAGGCCGGCCGCCATGGCGGTATTTTCGGTGACGGGGTCACGATTGCCGTCTCCAAGTGCCCTGAGCCATTCGCCACCATACTCGCTTTTCAGGGCCTCGACTCTGCGTCTATACGAGTCCGATTCGTTTACCCTTGGGGAATTAACAGGTTCTTCATCCTTCAGAGCAGCCTGGAGCTGGCTTTTATGTCGAAGCGACGACGTTCGATGCGGCACAGCTTCAAGCTCAAGCTTCGATGGTAGCACTGGATCTTCCTGGACATCTGAGACAGTGACAGCTTGGGATGGACCTTGAGCGGGTGTCGATTGAGGAGAGTCGACGGCCAGTTCTACCAAACGTTTACGGTTCTGTGGTCGTTTCTTGGTCAGCTTGCCACTGCTTGCATCAGATGGCGACGCATGCTGTGGCTCGGCCCTCGCGGAAATAACGGCTGATGACTTTGATGAGGAAGGGTGTCTGACTACTTGAGCCTCGCTCATGGGTCGGCTCACCTCAAACTTGGCCGGCGCTGCACTGGCAATTACTCTGTCCTTCAACTGCTTTCGTTCGCTGTACGATGGGCCCGAACCATCAATTCGAATATCTTCGGTGTGACCAGTGGCCCCGCGGAACAGATTGAAGATCTGCACCCGGTAATTGGGATAGGATCTGGTGAACGGGTTGCCCACCACATAAATCTCGCGAAGGCCGAGAATCGAGGTCAGCCTGCCGAGCTCCGATGGATCGGCAAGACGGTTGTCACGCACGTCTAGCCTCTCGAGTGAATAGAGTTTCTCGAGACCAAGAAGGGAATTGAGCTTGTTTGCTCGAAGATTGAACGACTCAATGGCAGGCAGAGGGCTGCGTGCGAGGGCGGCCACAGTTTCAATCAAGCAATTCGACAGGTTCAGAGCACGGAGCACGACCAACTCAGCCAGACCGTCGGGAGTCTCTGCGAAGAGGTTGGAGGACATGTCTAAGGATATGAGACTAGCTGAAAGAGGTGAAAAACTGGTCGGATCCAGAGATGTAAGGCCGTTGTCTGCGAGAGACAGGTGACGAAGAAGCCGCCATTTGGTTGAGGGTAGAGTGCCCAAAGCTAGTAGATTGGACGCACTACGACTTGCGGTTGGTCGATGGCTTGATTTGGTACTGGATTCAGAGCTTCCAGACCCAGTGCGGCGCATTTCGTAGGGGCCCTTCGACTTTCTCCTGTACGAGGGGTTCGTCCGCGATGTCTTCGGCCGGGTCGGTGAAGAGCTCTGATCACGGCTCGAGTCCAAGCCTCTTGATACTGACATCTCAACCGAATCGGTGAGATAGGGACCAGAGCGTCGAGGACTGGATCCTTGTGCTGGAGGTGAGGTCGCGGATGCGCCGAGGATGCCATCTGCTTGCCGAATGCAAGGGGCCGAAC
Source organism: Cyanodermella asteris (assembly GCA_900618795.1). Taxonomy (NCBI): domain Eukaryota; kingdom Fungi; phylum Ascomycota; class Lecanoromycetes; order Ostropales; family Stictidaceae; genus Cyanodermella; species Cyanodermella asteris. Next base: position 1,057,586 of record UYJD01000002.1, read on the forward strand.
TCCACAAGGGTGTCGACGGCGTATGAGGTTTGGAGGAGCGCTTGCGACGACGCTCGATATCGTCAATCACAATATTGACCAGCAGATCCTTGGGATCTTCGATACTACCGCGCTTGATGGTCAAGCTTCGGAGCTGATCGGCCATGCGATCCCATCCGAATAGCTGACGAAAGTCCGTATCGTAGATTTCCAACGCGCTGACGTTCTTGAATGCAGCCAAAGGCACGGCGGTATCGAAAGGGAATTCTTCGAAGCCAGAAATCAATCTGGCACGGCGGTCTTGGGAAAGGCGGAGGCAGGGTATCTTTGTGAAAGCAGAATAAAGATATTTCGTATCCACTTCCAGCGCGGCTCTGGCCTTCTCTGATTTAGCAGTACCCGTGCCAGGGAACCCAAATCCGGACCAAAAGTTGGACATGTTTGACATGACACTGCGAACGCTGGAGACGCTGTGAATCGAGTCGGAGTCTTTCCCACTCCTGAGCTTCGGCTTGATCGGGGTATTGAGAAAAGAGACATAGTTTCCGGGCGTAGTCGATCCAGCATGTATGTTTTCGAGTCGGACGTTCATAGGACCAACATCAATGCCAAGCTCCTCAAAGCGGGAAAGAAGGTAGAAAAGGTGATGCGGCGTCAGAGTGAGTTTGGCAGGTTTGATGGGATGCGAAAAGGGGAGCACGGCGGATGAGAGGGCTGCGGTAAGACTGCCGGCCGAGTGAGCAGCGCTGAGGAAGGAAGTTTGCAGGCCATCTGGGCTGGCCGGTGTGCTTGGAGGATGGGAAACACTGCTGCGGCGCAATTGAAGGGCATTTGCCAGCGCCTTCTCGTGCGTGCGTACGAAGGCTGCGAGACTCTTCACAAAGGCCTCTCCATTTTCAGACGCCATGTCCTGGCGGGCCGCGCGAACTGTGGGCTGTCAGTACGCTGGCGGAGTGGGCAGAGGATAACAGTGTTTTGAAAGGGGAAATTTACCTGGGCGGGATGGGATGTAGGCGACGACTCGGCGTCTAGCAGGCGGCAGCCATTGTTATTCCTCGCTTTCGCCCAGCGAAATGAAATGGAAGGGCAGAGCGTGGAGAGGATGGAACGAGTAGGGTGAAGGTGTACGTACAGTACCTACCTCGCTGGCAGCGGCGGAGCTGGTCGAGGGCGACGGAGACTCTCGAGTGGACGGCGGGTGGGGCGACTCGAGAAATTGCGGGCGGGATTGTGTGGTCACAAGTCACGAGCGCTGCGCGTCTGCATATCACAACCACCTGTCAGTCACCCAGGATCACGGCCATACCCTACGCCACGAGAAGACGTCGCATGAGCCCGCTGGATACGCGGCGATGCTTTATTGCAGTGCTGGGAGCGGTGACGCCGGTCTTGTCTTGTCTTGACGTGCGTGAGCGTTGGCCGTGACGCTGGTGGTATGTGGGCGGAAACAGCAAGTCATGTCTTGTTTGTTGCCATCCCAGACCATCTCTCGCTGGCGTCGACAGAGGGTGCATGCATATCCATGGTTGCTTGCCATGTCTCCCTGCAAGTCGATGCAACTGACGACGAGACGGGCGTTGGCGCAGCCACTACTGCATGCCATCGTCTGGCCCGTCCGCCGTAGCTGGAGCATCGTGCTGCTGCCCGCAAATCCCCGGCGTCGGTGAACAATGTCACAACGCTTCGCCTCTGATCGTCGCCTGGAAGCCCCAGACATCCATCATTCCGGGCCACCTCGGAGCAAGATATGAGATAAAGGAATACCAGGGACTCGACAACCCTGGAAAGCACTATTGTGCTCCGCCGAATATCCCGATGGCTTCGATCGGAACCCCGGAGCGGGTCTCTCAAAGATGTATCGATGTCGGCGGGTCTGCTTCCCACAGTATTCTATGCATCTGAGGACTTGTCGGCGATGAAGGCGCGAGCCGAAGGCGCCCGCAGAATGGGATGCATCGATCACAGAGCACGCACCTCAGTCCTCCAAGAACCTTGCTGTTGAGCCAGCGATAAGGTGAGCGACGTACCATGGAACCGCATTTCGAGATCGGCCACGATAGCGAGCCAATCATATGTTCGCGCGTGTCTGCATGTTGAGATCCTGGTCACTCCCACAACGCTCAAAGTGAGCAATCCCACGTCTTTAAAACTCAAAAGCTCTCTGCGATCGCATCTCCGTTGTATGTGCTTTACCTTCACGCCAAGTATGATAATTCCCTCCTTGTAACAGATGGCTTAGATGTGACTTTAATACTCCCAGACTTTGTGGAGGACTCGCAGTGCGCAGCAGAGACGGAGATCACATCGAGTCTAGGTTCTGTGAAGCTCATTACATGGGATCGCTATACAGCTTCATCCTCGTTGAGCTTTAGGACGACTTACACTGTGCCAGACATGTCGAAGGATCATGAAGCGGGCCTCGGAGTACTATATAATTTGCGTGCCTTCGATAATATCATCAGTGCTGATGAGTTGGATCTGTCCCTTGATAGGCAATCCTGCGACGTAGTTCATGGTCTTTGCGACACGGACTGAGATTCTGCGGCATATTCCATTTGCCGATTGTGCGAACCCCAGAAAAGCAACGTCGAACTTGCACAGGAGAGCGTTCAGGTCGCCGAAGGCGCTTCCGATAATTGCTGAAGGGCGCAGTCATCGTCGCTCTCCCAATGCTCGTGTCCCAGTCAAGCCGGATCAGGTGCCAGCATCCGTCCTCTGATCGCAGTCTACAGAGAAAGCGTCCACGATATCACGGACCTCCTCAGCTCTGTGTTTCCAGCTCATTACGTGCTCAGGAGACACGTGTCCCACAGGAGCTACCATCCCAAAACGAGGCACCGTATGTATCAACTTGGGCAACATTTGTCACATCATCACCATCAACGCCGCAAAGATATATGGCACCGTGCAGTGCATATTGAGTAGTGGCAGATGAGCTCCCAGCCCTAATGAAGACGATTTCCTATTCATCCTGCTGAAGCCGATCTCCAATGCTTGGATTGATAAGCAGAATAGTACATGCTATAGCTATCGCCGCGAAGTCTCCTCTTGGAACGTGGTTGCTTGACCCTACCATGATCCGCAGCTATAAAGAAACAACCTGATAAGAACGACCGAAGAAAATGCATCAAATGCGACATCCATAGACTTGCGTGAGATTTCGTGCCTGCGTGCGTGCGTAAAGACCCAGAACCATGAGATGGCAAGCGATGGCACCGACAGTCGTTTCTGCCGATGGGATCATTCATTCCCATCGATGCAGCTGTATCAATGATTTCGCGCACATATTTCTGAGGGCTGATGTCGGTTGATGAGGCGAGTTGTCTAAGAGGTAGCAGGAAGGCAGCAATGTGCTAGGTCGAGCTTGAGGCTTGATATTTGCGGGAATCAAGATACTTCGGAAATCTATAAATACAGCCTTTCGCCCCAGATACGCAGCTGCCTCAAGGCCTGACAATTGTCGACAAAACCCGAAGTCCTCAGGGAGGTCAGCTGGAACAAATTCACCGGTATTCACAGTGGCGCCTGTGTAGAGTCTCAGACCTCCCCGAGAGCTGACTTGAGCTGACTTGAAATAGTCGGATCTGTACGCTCGGTATGACGTCGGCTCCCACGGATCATCCTCGATGCACATGCCTCACATGCCGCCGGAGCTCAGTGTTGTTACCGTGACACCGCCTGCTCACTGAATGCAGTACTCTCTAGCCTGGGCACATCTACTTCATGCTCAGCCCACGATCTACGAATAGCTGACACTCGGTAGAGGTCGACAAGCATCAAGGCCAGAATCGAGCATGCACCGCCATGGCCGACTTCGATAAGGCCACGAATGGACCGTCGCCCTTCTCTCGCGACGCGTTCGATATCTCTCGTCTTCCTGACCACGACACACGCTTCATCACCCAGGATGAGCTTGACGCCTTTGCTAAAGCGCTGCAAGCCCCCGAAGCTAACTCGGTAACCGCCCTCAACGACTGGCGACCCGTGCATCAGCGCGTTCGGAGGCGGGGAGGGCGTCTGGGCAAGAGGAGGAAGAAACCACTTCGGAGCAAGGACGAGACCCGGGAAGGCTTCGTATATACCCTCCTCAAGTGGCCGCTGTTAATATTCGTTACCGGCTGGCTGCTTGTCCTCAGCGTGCTCTATCTCCTGACACGATTCTACATTTGGAGCTACGAGCAGTCTGTCACCTGGAGAGGTCAGCGTCAGAAGCTACGCAAACAGCTGCGCTCATGCACGAATTTCGAAGATTGGCGGCGAATTGCCGTCAAGTTGGACTCTTATTTGGGCAACGATGAATGGAAGGAGGAGGACACATACGCTTACTACGATGACACAACCATTCGACGCGCCCTAGATCAGCTTCAGAATCGACGCGAAAAGGCCATGCAACCTGTCCAGCTTCATGGTATAAATGCAAGCAATGGAGCTGACCAAGACCGAGCGATCCAAGAGCTTAAATCGCTGGTCGAGGCCTGTGCGAAGAGCAATTTTGCGGGTATCGAAAACCCGAGGATATACAGTGAAACATATGTGGGCACCAAGCGACTAGCTCAGGAATTCATCGATGAGCTTCAGGCTTCCCTATCGTTCTTATTGCAAACAGACCGGATCACGACGCGGGAAAAGTACGAGGCTGCCCAACATATGCATAGGAACTTTGGAAGGACAGCTCTGTGCCTGTCGGGTGGTGCTGGCTTCGCTTACTACCATTTTGGCGTCGTGAAGGCGCTGCTGGACGCCAACTTGCTCCCGGACGTTATCACTGGCACCTCTGGCGGTGCGCTCGTAGCCGCTCTAGTGGGCACAAGAACAAACGACGAGCTGAAACAATTGCTTGTGCCTGCACTCGCTCACAAAATCAATGCTTGCGAGGAAACCATCGGCACTTGGTCCAGACGTTGGTGGAAGACGGGTGCCCGCTTTGACTCCCTTGACTGGGCTGAGAAATGCTCGTGGTTCTGTCGTGGAAGCACGACTTTCAAGGAGGCGTATGAGAGAACGGGCCGCATCCTCAATATCACTTGCATCCCCAGCGATCCCCACAGCCCGACAATTCTCGCCAACTACATCACAGCTCCGAACTGTGTTATTTGGTCGACAGTGCTGGCTTCGGCCGCTGTCCCAGGAATCCTCAATCCTGTGGTCCTGATGATGAAGACTCGAGACGGCACCCTGTCACCATACTCATTTGGCCACAAGTGGAAAGATGGCAGTCTACGAACCGATATACCAATACGAGCTCTGAACATGCACTTCAACGTAAACTTCAGTATCGTTTCACAAGTCAACCCGCACATCAACCTCTTCTTCTTCTCTTCGAGGGGCACTGTCGGGCGTCCGGTCACACATCGCCGTGGGCGTGGGTGGCGGGGAGGATTCTTGGGATCCGCACTGGAGCAGTACTTGAAGCTGGACCTGACCAAATGGCTGAAAGTTCTCCGTCATTTGGAACTTCTACCCAGATGGATGGGTCAAGACTGGAGCGAGATCTGGCTGCAAAACTTCAGCGGTACGATAACGATCTGGCCGCGAAGCAAAATGAGCGATTTCTATTACATCCTTTCGGATCCCGACCCTCACCGTCTGGCAAGGATGATACACGCAGGGCAGCTCAGCACATTCTCTAAATTACTTTTTGTCGAAAATCGCATGAAGATCGAGCGTCTCATCGAGCAGGGCTTGATTATGGTCAAGCCGAAGCTCGGTCTCGAAGAAAGCTTCCACATTGGCTCCGACAAGAATCGCCGTGCCCGTCATGTCGAAGAGGTGTCGGCGGATGAAGAGCCTGGAGTGATGGCTCCTCTAGACCACGACGGAAGAGCTCGTCGCGGCAGTATCATGGAGGAGCTCAAGCGGCAGAGCGGAGTATTCTTCGATGACCCCGCGACGGACTACGATACAGATCGGAGCAGTGCGATCGACGAGAATCCAGACACGGATGCTTTGGTCGACACCTCGATGTGAAGATATGCATCCCAAATTTCAATGAACACCCGCTACGAGAATAGGCCATCCTCCCGGCGTATATACATATCTGTTACACTGAAACCAAACTGAGCTCAGTCCTAGTTGCACAGTACGCAAACATGATCTGTAACTATGATTAGAACGAGTGACCCTCGAAGTTGGTGATCTAGAGCAGCCGATCTGAAACAAGCCAGCCACCTGTCGCAACCACAGATTTCCTGTATTGTCAAACGAGAGAGGAAGTGCGCAAAGGCGCGACAAAGGTGATCACGCTTGTCAGTAGGCAACCACCAGCGTGAACGGGGCAGCACTGATTCCGCACATTCACATAGCAGCTCTGATCTAGACGAAGCTTCACACGACATGATCAACAGCTTCATGTAAAGCTCTCGCAGCACTAATCTGAAACTTGAAAGGCCGTGGGCGCCACAGCATTTGAAAAGCGCACCCAGAACGGCCTGCCTGTGATACACCTTGAACTGGATCGCCCGCTGCCCACTCGTGTGGAGGAGAGAGGCTTGAAATCATTTTGGCAGGATCCCGTCGAGGCAGTCAGAGTGGCGCGCCGAAGAGCTGAGAACTGTGGTGGGCTTGTGGGTCCCTGTCCCGCAACCTTGCCCGCACTCTTTCGTGGTGGGCGCCCACCGATGTCTACAGCAAACAACCCCCGCGCCGTCCGATCAAGAAAGCAGTATTCGTCACTTGACCCCGGCCCCGAAACTACAGCATCCAAGGACCCAAGGCCGTCCTTTTCCGACGACTGAGACCGGCAAAACTGTCAGAAAGATCGGAAATCCATCTCGAGCAACTCTTCTGAAGTGAGGGGTCCTGACCGAACATGCAATTGCCTAATCCGGCTGCTGCCATAGCCTGAAGAATATATCACCACATTGTACGTGCCCGTGCTGAACCGGGTCCCTCTAATACTGTGCCCGTGGCCTTGTGAGCCGAGAGGCGACCCGGCTGGCTTCAGATGGCGAAGGCGGCCTACAAATACTACAATGGCAGGCGATATCTGGCAGAGCCGAAATACTATCCATTACCGGCGGACCTGCCGGAGATGCACCGACAGACGCTCAAGACACTAGCATTATTGGAAGTTCACGGGGCGCCATTCTGCAATCCATATCTCTCGCTGGACAGACCACCGCGAAAGGTGCTCGATCTGTGTTGCGGCACAGGAATCTGGTCCCTGAAGTGCCACGAGTACTTTGCACAGGCAGGGCATGCGGACATTGAATTTGTCGGTCTCGACATTGCGCCGCTGGCGGCAGATCTCACACAACACGGCGTCAATTGGAAGTTCGTTCACTGGGACATTAGGAATCGACCTATTCCTCTGCCCGACGAAGAGTTCGATTTCATCTTCATAAAAGACGCGTCAATGACGATGCCGTTCCAGTATGCAGATGCACCGCTTGCCGACGTCGTTCGCATGCTAAAAAAGGGCGGAGTCATGGAGTTCTGGGAATGTGACATGGCCATTCGCACGCTGGTCGCACATCCAACTCCACCAACAGGTGTTCCCCGTGACGAATTGAGCAACGCTGAAAGATCGGCGACATATCTGCTCTCCACCGGTGCTGCGTTTGCGGCCAGTCAGCACAAGTGGTTGGAGAAGTTCAACGACTGGTTAGAGTCCGCCTTTGCTAAGCTGAAGATCACCCCCAGCCCGTGCCAGATGACCATGTGGGTATTCCAGGCTGATCCAGACAACTTTGCTGATATCGGATCTCGACGAGTTGCGATACCACTCTGTGAGACTAGATGGGAGAAGGAGACTCTGGCACAACGAAAGAAGGGCAAGAAGTCCTTGCCAGCACCAGCTGTTTCGTCGTTGAATGCCGATCAAGCGGCACTTCGTCGGAGTGTCTTGGAGGTGGCTTTGGACATGATCACCGCCCTCGAGCCGGTGCTCAAACCAGAAAGCGGCATGGAGCATGCCGAATGGGAGAAGTGGCTCACTGGACTGACGACGAATCTACTGAAGGAGAATGGTGCCGAGAATGGGGAGTGCTTGGAGACTGGAGTCTGGTGGGCACGCCGTCCCTCTCGAGTTTCTAGACCCGCTGGCTAGTAGCCTGGCGAGGATGGTTTCAATTGCAGCCGTATGGTTGATTATAGCGTTGGCGTAAGGTTCGACATCGCTTCAGGAAGTATCTGGAGTTTGGCGTCAATTCAGGAACCGCAAGACAGGTCAGACATCGTACAAGGCTTCGATTTCTGCTCGATATTCAATCAGTATAGTAAACATAGCACTCGACTTTTTGTGGCCGAATTCAAGGTTTCAGTGGAATTTGTTGATCCGTGAGCACATTAACGCCAGTCACGGAGTGGAAATGTCCAAGTCGTGGCTGGTGGCGTGAAACAAGTTTGACGAATAAGCTGTCAAAGATGAACCTGCGATTGGCTTACCTTTCTTTACGAACTCAGCTCGCTCTATCTTTTTCCAGATCTGAGCTTCGTCCGAAGTGTCTTTCTGACTCCAGAAAGCTTTGTGCAGTCGATCACGGTACTGTTGATAGCCATGGGGCCAATCTCTAAATCACGAGTCAGGTAGCTGATTCGCTTCTTGGCTGTAGTGAGACTCTACCTGCCCATGTGAAGTAGTTCTATCGTTGAATCTCATCAGCGCTAGCCTGGCCAGAGGGTTCATTCGATACCCACCTTTGTAGATACGAATGACATGGTGTCTTGTGCTGGACGTAGACATGGCCCTTGCTGCTAATGGCCCGCGTGTGTGGAGTTGTTGTTGTTATGGGACGAGGTAGATCAGTGCTATCAATAAGCTGGATGACGCCCAAATCTCGTATCGAGGCCGATCCGACGATATTCCTGAACTGGTAGGCAAAGCTCTTGTGGTCGCGCAGAGCAGGTGACTCGGTCGCCGCTGCTACCTTAGGTGGTGGACCGGGGGGAGCATGCTCATGACGTAAGGGCGTGTGCCCCAAGCTGACTTTAATTTGACGCCGACGACGGCAAGCTTTGTGGGCGAAGCCTTCGAACTTCGTGTCTGACGAGCCATCAACCAGCGCCGTGGGGTCTACGGGCTACCACATCTTGCCTCTTCGGGTCACTGCATTAGCCTGTCGCAAGTTCAGCACACGTGCCGCCATGCCGTTGTGTGTTGCTGTTGGACGTTGCCGATGCTGCAGGTCGCAGGACTCGACAGGAGGGGTCTCGAGTGTCGCTGTCCACGAATTGCGCACGCCGCTGCAGCTCTGATCGCCACGAATATGCTTAATGGAAAATGTGGAGGGAGACACTCTCGAACCCGATCAACCTCGCAATGTTCCAGTCGCACCGCAGACTTGGCTGCTCAACGCGCGCGGCACGGCATAATGGTGGCTGCCACCTTCGGCTGACAGCGCTATGATTCGCAAAGACACCCGCTGTGGTGTTTGCGACTACACTGTATGTTCAGCCTGCATGTTTTGGGTTCTCTGCATCGAGGCCGTCACTGGATGGAGCTTTCTCCACACAATTCTCACTCGATGAGGAGATCCCAAGGGTGACGCCGAGCAAGGCGTTCGTCGGCACACATCTGCCAAGAAGCTATTCGGCCAATTGCTTCGCGCCCAGAGCCATCACAAGCTGTTTAGTGCCCGAGATGCCGTCGGCGCAGGGGGCAGCAGGCTGACAGGTTGGCGAAAAACAATCGCCGGCTCGGTTCTGCGGGCCTGGACTTGGCAGCATTGCGAAATCCAAACGGTCCCTTGGCGATGATGGGGAGATGCGTTCGGTGGTCAGCGATTTCGAGGTTTGGTGGATCGTGCCCAGCGCGCCAACGCGCCACCCATGAAGCTTGCAAATCTTTCCCAGGTGGTCATCTCGGTTCCCAGCGTAGGTCTTCAAGCTCTTCGTCAGAGGGTCTTCCGCCCTCGGGTTTCAATCGCGCGGGGCCAGGGCTGGCTAGTCGAAGGATTTGTGCCTGTCATGGGCGCTGTGGCAGTTTTCGTATTGGCCTAAAATGCCTCACCACAACTGTCGCCTGCAAATTCCACTCTCACCCCTCATCGGATCCAAGTTCGAGCAGGCATGCAGCGCTATGTATGCGCGCGCAAGTGTCCAGCGCATAGCTTCTGTGTGTCCGGAGTCTTGATGAACTGCATGTGCAGGTCAAGGGAGGTCACTTCCATGACCTGCTCACGATGGTCGTGGTCTATTCGCAGGAGCCGGAAACAATTCCTGCCTTCCCCAGATGTATGCCTTGTGTGGACCAGCAGTACGGTCCAAGCTACTCAACTATCACATCCTATGAATGTACGTTATAATGCCAGGTCTACGGCGATACTCTCGTAGTTGAGACATCGACCCAGGACAAGGCGAGTGCATATTCTGTTCATGGGTACTGCGGGTTCACGGTTCGACCGAGCTCAGGGACGCACCCAGATGCGCTTACTCGAATTGCAGTTGTCCAGTTAGAACGCCTAATTTCTCGGAGTAATTCTCAATGGTTGCACAATTTTTCAATGAAAAGCCAAAGGATGAAAGGATATGTAACCCTCGTTTCACTCTCGCTCTCGGATGCCTGTAACTCGACTAGACAATATTGAGATGTTGGATGCCTCGGTCTGTGACTTGGTTTCTCATCCATCGGTGGCAAAATATATACGGCGTGACGGCAATGCCGATTGTGCTACCGTTCGCACATGCGACATTGCCTTCAACACAGCGGCAGAAGCAGCTTGACTTGCATGGAAGCTGCGGAAGCGCCGAAGACAGTGCTTGATGTTGAGCGGTGAGAGCAAGCGCTGAAGCTTCACGGATACAGGTTATGCAACTGCAATAACGCTGAGGGGATCTTTGGTCGCAGCACTCGCAGGCCGTGTACTGGTACAGACGCCAACATTAAAGACCGCTCACCTTTCTTTAGATTAACCTGAGCGTCTGAGCCAGCAAGGCTTCTGCGTGCCCGAAGGGCAGTCGACCAGGATCCGATAAGCTGAAACATGTTCACCTAGCTCGCCTGGAGCGCTTCGGGATAGATGGCATCCCTCAGGATACCTCGATATATGGGAGAGAAGTAGGTGTAGCTTTGAGTTTCCTCAACCCTCTCAAGCGTTAGCAGGACTCTATTAGCAGATATTCAGACTGCTTGCTCATGTGCTTGACGACCAAACATCGAGCCAAGGCATGAAATATTAGGGTAAGACAACTGCCTGATCTCATCCTGTGCTTTGACGAATGTGATGCTCGGCGGTCTTGTTTGTCTCTTGACAGTGACATGGCGTGCATGTCACAAGTCTCGGCCAAGTCAAAACTCTGCCATCTTGGCTCCTGCGAGAGTGTTGCCTTCGTCGGCGCAAAGACCGGCGCTATTGAAATGTAGCTTTATTCCGAAACAAAGCGAGATGACAAAGAAAGTCGGCGCAATTCTCAAAGAGGCCATTCTTCGATTCAGAATTGCAGATTCTCGTTACATCGATCGATTGGCTCAAAGCAGTCGAAATATCTGCAACGAGCACAACATGATCAACGCGCAATCTGACTGCGCGGCGAACAAAGACGAGCCATGATGGGCGACGGCAATAAAGCAGAGGCAGGGTATAGAGGCGCAATCATTAGCTGTGTTGGCCAAGCGCCTATCCAGTGGTGAAAGGCAACGGCGATGAAGTAAAAGGCAACGAGCGGCGATGATCACCGCTGAGCAGAACGGGAAGGGCGACCAGTACGGCGGCATAGGTGTGGTGGTCAGACGAAGACAGCAAAGCCCCGGCCAAGGAAGGCAAAGTGCAACAGCGTGTGAAGAATTGCAACGGCGAAAGGGCGGATGGGGGACGTAGCAATGAAATTTGGGGCACTTGGCGAGGAACAGTGGGTGGACTGCGGCCGAGGTTGGCGCAAAAGCGCGACGTTAGTGGTGGGCAACAATTGGGCGGGCGGCCAGCAGCCAAGAGCAGAAGCGCTGGCCGAAGAGCATCTGTCGCTGCCGGGCAGCCGAAAGGTCGAAGCACACAAGGTTTTGCTGGAAACGTCAGAGAGACACCTTGGCAGCGACGATCGGATCAGGGCGTGGGCACGGAGCGAATCAGCATGCGTGCAAAGCATCAAGTGGGCACGGTGGGATCGCGGCGGGTCGCAGCGTGGAGCCAGTTTCGTGATGAGATGGCAGAAAGTCACTTTGCTGCGAAACTGCGGGCCAGGTCAAGCCAAAAAGCCAGGGCTGCGCGTAGACTGACGAGTGCAGAGTTGCCGTGCGGGCAGTAAGTAATGTCAGACGGAAAACAGGCGCGTTTGCTGCTGCTGTATGTGCATGCGAAGCGTGTTGATGGGTACTGCGTTTGGCTGCAGAGGCAACAGCCATTCGGGGTCAGCAGGCAATCATCGAGCATCTGGGTGCGTCGTCCAGAAGGCAGATCTCGAAAGATATGCATGGGGGTGAGGAAGACGGCGGTGCTCCGTGTTCCGGTGTTGATGGCGTATTCTGGCGACGAGCTTGCCAAGAAGCGTCAAATTTGGTCTGCTAGCCTGTGAAGCGGAGCCGTTTTTGACCCTCTACTACGCTAGGGTGGCCGGCGCGCTGCCCACTTTGTCCACTGCCAACACCGACCGCTTCACACCCACCTGACCCCATTTCCTCTGCTCCTGCCCTCCCTCTCCTGCGGCAACAGCTCTTCTCGATAGCCATCAACACTCTTCAACTCTCCACTCTGTGCTTCCTCTTCGCGACTCGCACCGCCAGACCGGCGGTTTCTGGCGACACCGCCACGCCCTTGTACGCTTGTCCACATCGCCACGGTCTGATTGCAAATCTGCCTGTTTCAGGCTATACAGAGCAGCACCACTCTTCGCCTGCTCCTACACAAACATGTCGCTCAATTTATAGCCTCACTGTCCCTAGGGACACCACCGCACGTGGGCAGGCGGCATTGTTTCGCAATCCGCTTTAGGGCCGCAATAACCTCGCCATCACTGCGGCGAGTCCAGACGAGACATTCGGCCTCGTTTTGTTGACCTCCACAATCAGCTGCCAGGAACCTCCCCGAAGCTACCGTTTCAGTCACACGTTGAAGAGGAGGAAGAACAATATACGGTCATTCGAATGGCCCGACAACACGAGCGCGACTTCGATCGCGTCTTCAACTTTGCACGAACCTCGCTCTTCATCCAGCCCCTCTCAGACCCAATGACTGTGGCCCTCGACGACGAAGGTCTCGCAGTAGATCCCGACGAACCCCCAGATCACCGTCTTACTGCCTCGCCGCATACCTATAGCCCGGCGTTGATTGACACCCCGACATCCAAGCCGACTTCCTCTCAGCCCTACATCAAGAAACCAGCAACTCCAATGACTCGACAATCATCATTACTCACAGAGGGACTGCTCACCGCCGCCAACCTCAGGGACGTTCCGCTCTCTCCCACAGCCTTCATGTCCAGAGCAGGTTCCCAAGCCTCTGCATACAGCCTCACATCCAACCATGGACTCGCCAGCGACGGCGGCATGTCAAGTCCCAATCACAGCGGCACACCCAGCCCGCCTCTGCCTCCTGTTGTGCAGCCCGCCACTGCTGTGCCCAAGGCGAGGACCATCAAATTTGTTGGTGATAAGCCTGCGGAGACTGCTGCCAAGCCAAACACCGAGCAGGCCGTTCCTGAGACGCAGAGCAAGCCACGAAAGACCTGTATATCCTTCGCGTGTGCCCTGGCTCGTCCGTCGGACACCCGTAAAGATACAACAACCCCTTCGAAATCTGTGGACAAGCCCGCCGAGCCGCCCAAACGGATGTGCACCATCAAGTTCGCCTGCGACGCCAAGCCGAAGCCCTCAAATGAGCTCACGACGAAGCGAGCCATGTCACCTGCACCAATCAAGGGGGTTGATCTGCAAGCAACGCCCAGAGCTACAGCCGTGCTCGCAGTCCGTCACCGAGGGTCCCAGTCGACTATTGTCAATGCTGACGGAACGACTACCTCCAAGTTCACCTCTGGCAACGCAGTCTCGCCCTCCGAAGTTCGCAAGCTGGAAAGGAAGAGGAAGGAAAGGTCAATCTCGGGTGTCAGACCAGAGGACGAAGATTGGATGACCGAGGAACCAAAATCACGTAAACCTATCACCGTCACAGATACACTCAGAAAGGAGAACGCCATTCGCAAGCTTGCAGAGGAAGCTGCACAGGAGCTGGACGAGGAGTACGACATTGACGACATAGTCGACGAGGATGAATATGATGAAGACCTTCCGGCGACCGGCTCTCGTTACATGGCATTCGACGACGACGAATCCGATGGAGGACACGAGACCGATGACGAAGAGGGGTTCGCTGCTTCTGACGATGATGAAAGTGATGATGATCCGGATTTTCAGTTCTGGACGACAGCACAATCCGCCATTGGTCCTTCAAATGAACCCTCAGAGCTTCTGAGACCCCGTCATCAGCATCATCGCACTGCTTCCGATTCTTCGCTCGACAGTCACCTCAGAGCCGACTCGTCTGCCGCTGCACCACGTCCCTTCTTGTCCGCTGCCGGTACTCGACGTCGCAGAAGCCCGAAGGAGGCCAGGATGAGACCAGGCACTCCAGAGCTTCCCGATAGCACCGACTTTGTGTGCGGTACTCTGGACGAGGATCGACCGCTTGAAGAGGCTTACCTATCCTGCATCAAACAGCGCAAGCTCGAAAAGCGCGGGCTCATTCCTCAAGACTTGGACCCAAGCTTCCCTACCTCGGATCCGGAGAACATTGACGAAGACGAGGAGGACGAAGTGACCGAGGGACTTGCTTCTACCGCTAGCGACCATCATTTCCTGGGAGGTCGATTCGACGAGTCGGATGCCAGTGATTCACGTGGCCGCAACGCGCAACCAAACGCCCCTTCCCCCCGCCGCTTGCACTCGCCGCCGCCAAAACCACGCTTCAAATCTCCAGCACCGAATGTGCAGCTGCGAGCAAAGTCACCGGCGCCTCGCAAGCTTTTCGGTCGCTCGCCTCGTCGTTCAAAGTCTCCTGCTCCAGCTCGGCTGATCAGGTCGCCACCAACTTCTCCCAAGGGTCTCCAATTCAGAGCCCCACAGCTGGCGCAAAGGAACATGCCTGCCAGAACCGCCTCGTTACCACACACTCCCAATCCTTTCTTTGTCGCACACGAGAGGCGAATGCGCGCTCGTTCCAAGAAACAACAGGAGACGGAATCCCACGATCGCGGTCCAGTTGATATCAAACAAGGACTCGAAGCTCGCAATCTGAGACGCAAGGAGCAGTACTGGCGCAAACATTGTCGCGACCACAAGGACAAGAGTCGTCGCTGCGCACCAGGAAAAGGCGCAGAAAGAATGCGTGAGCTTGGCTTGGAAATGGCTCACCGCAACAGAGCCTACGGGCAGAAATTGGAGCTCATGCTTTCGGTTTGAGTGCACTCCACTTAAACGATGCAAGAGCGTTGTCAGAAAAGGACAACAGCAACAGCTTGGAAGCAGAGTGAGCTTCTAGTGCAGAATTCGCTCCTTCGGGCATCCCTTTGATTCTTTTCTAATTTGCACAAGTATTTGCATAGTCGTTGCGCGATCCAGGGCGCAGCACTTGGTGTTGGAGGGAAATCCTGAACGACGGTTTCGTCGGTAGATACCCCATGCAATGTATATAGATACGAGACTTGAGTCTTTGCAACTACAAACTATTATGTTATTACTACAAGCTATCCCGACGATGAAAGTTGTCCGGACCGGCCAAAGTCTAAGCGACTTAACTTGAGTAGATGGGTATGATACGTGTAGCCGTGTTTGTACAGGCTCATTTCACGATTTGTACAGGCGCTATGTCCTCCTTAGCAGCTGCTGGCGGTGCTAGCGTGGTCCCTTAGGCTGAAGGACTCAGTGAGTCCCTTAGTGAGTCTCTCGGTAAGGTCCTCGCTCGGTCCCTTAGTATGTCATCAAGTACCCTAGAAAGTACCACAGTAATTACCGCAGCAAGTACCTCAGTGGGTTTCTCAGCTAGCGCGCTAGCAAACACCTTAGCAGGGACCTTGCTAGCATTAGTAGGGGCTCCAGCAGCTCTGAGGGTGCAAGCGCATGTACAACTAGCAAAAGCGCCTGTACAGTTACGACCATCCGCATGCTACGCAAATGCCACCGACTGTGACTTGTATACAGGAATACTACACGTAGTTGTGATGATCGAAAAAGAAATAGGAACAATTGATTGTTTCATGTGAAGCAATATTGAGATGAACTAACGGGACAATCAAAGTACAAATTTGGACAGTGAGTTGGTCTCGTCATCGTAAGCATTGACAGCCAGATCGAAGCCGTCATGAGCTATCCAAGGACGTCTTGCGCACATTAAAACAGAATCTGCGGCTCAGAAGAACCAGTATACCAGTTCGGGTTCTTTGGTTAGGATCAAACTTCGCTCGACTGGCAGACTTGGGATGGCAGTAGTAAATGCTCAGCTGTCGAGCGTGGGGAGCTCGGAATAGGCGGAGATAAAAGCCAAGGATGCAGCGCGGCAGCGATTTGCAGGCCGGGCAAGAAGTTAGCCTAGGTAGGGAAGCAGCCAGCACCGCATCCACATCGACCACATCTCAGGAATTGCTGTCCTTCAAACATCGCTGCCTGACCTCGTGGAAACTCCTTCTGCGCATTCATACCTCCCTCTTCGCAGCAAACATCATATAAGCCATCATCATGTGGATCATCAACTGGTGTAAGTGGCCATCTCTCCTGATAACCACCAGTCCCCGAACTTGGACCTGACGCATCACACAGTCTACGATGTCCTCGCCTCGCTCGGTCTGCTCAACAAGCACGCCAAGTTGCTCTTCCTTGGCCTCGACAACGCCGGCAAGACAACATTGCTGCACATGCTCAAGGTTCGTCTCAGTCCCTTTCCCATGCTGTCGTTGCCCATGTCGTGCGGCCCACCGCCAATCCCACATACAAAAGCATGGGGGAGCCATGCAACCATCGCACAATCACGCAAAGAGACGGGACAATGAAAGCTTACATGTACGATTGGTATAGAACGACCGCGTTGCGATCCTGCAGCCCACCCTGCACCCTACCTCGGAAGAGCTCTCGATAGGCAACGTCCGCTTCACAACCTTCGACCTCGGCGGGCATCAGCAGGCACGCCGCCTGTGGAAGGACTACTTCCCCGAGGTCAGCGGTATCGTCTTCCTGGTTGACGCCAAGGACCACGAGCGCTTCCAGGAGTCCAAGGCCGAGTTGGATGCGCTGCTGGCCATGGAGGACCTGGGCAAGGTTCCATTCTTGATCTTGGGTAACAAGATTGATCACCCGGATGCCGTTAGCGAGGAGGAGTTGAGGCACCAGCTTGGTCTGTACCAGACGACGGGTAAGGGTAAGGTCCCACTTGAGGGTATTAGGCCGATAGAGGTCTTCATGTGCAGTGTTGTCATGAGACAGGGTAGGTTCCATTGTTTGCTTTTCATTCCCTATAAAAGGGCTAAACTCTCCCAGGCTACGGCGAAGGCATTCTCTGGATGTCGCAGTACGTCTGAACGGTTTCTCGAAATTAGAGACCCAAGCAGACGTACAAAGAATAAGACGGATCAAGTTGACGGCAGGATCGTTGCTATTCGACTTGGTTGAAGTGCAGAATTGCGATACTAAGAGACAAGACCAAGAGCACAGGCAGTTAGTTCCCTGGGCATTGAGCGGCGTTCGGGAATGAGGTTCATACGTGCTCATGAATAAGATACCTTCTTTCACTGAACTTCGATCGGTCTGCTGTGGTGCGCTCTCCCTATGAGCGAGGTTTTCGAAATTCAACAGTGTCTGGTGCATAACGGCAGTCAATCTCGTGATGCTTGTACAATGTAAGCGCCATGGATGGCGAAACGACGCCGATGCATAACTTCTGTAAGTGCAACGGGTCCTGCGCAAACCCCCCACCCCGAAACAGCAGACTAGCCGTCGATATCTACATCAATAGTTTTGCTTGACCATGTCGAAGATTTTGTAGTATAAGCTAGATTGCTTGGATGCGTCAAAACGCCGCAAGGTCGTCATGCCGCAGATTGCTGCACGCCCTTTATCACTCCTGACTGCAGGCCGAGATGTCGCCATTTCTGCGAACAGACTTCATGCAACATCTCAAGCGTCGCTTCCTCCACTACCCAAGGCAGCACATAGCTCAACATAGTCCCTAGTCAACCTCAGGATGTCATCGGGCAGGTCAGACGCCCGGATCATTGACGACACCTTCGTCTTGCCCTCCTCTTGGACAAGTTCCCGAACGTAACGCAAAAGGTCCGGCGAAAACTCGGAATACCACCTGTTCTGCCATGCGATGAGCCTGAGGACGCCCTGCAAGACGTTGCGATTCTTTTTCTGCTTCTTCCACGTGTCGACCACTGCTTTCATTGCCTTGGCGCTAAAGCGTAGCCGAAGGCAGCTCTGATACGCCTCAATCGCCTCGTCTGGATGGTGCAATCGAGACGCGAGATCACCGTAAATTTCCCATTCTTCGGCGCTCTTTTCGTATGTCTCGTTTGAGCTGGGGTTATTCAGCGAAGCCTTGTAGCGCGCCATCTCTGTTCTCCAAATGGTGTAGACTCTCAAGTCTTCGTAAAGCACCATAAACAAGTTATCTAGCCAGCGTTCGCACAGTCGCTTGTGCTGGAATTGGACAAAGGCCGAGTTGGCAGGTGCGTGGTCGTCGCTACCCGATTTGACTTCTTCGGATGCGATTGTGTTTTCAGGGCGCTCGAGTGACGCTGTACTGGCCGTTCCGTTCGCTCCCACAGACTCCGATGCTGCTGGGTCCTGAGAATCTGACGCAGACCCATCTTCTGTTTTCTCGTCCTCCTCGGCCTCGGCATCGCCATCGAGCTTCTTCTCGCTGACTCTCGGGCTTGCCTGATGTACTGCCGTCGTACTCGAGCTCTTTGTTGCTTGTGCCGCTTCTGTTGGTTGTGTTTTCTCGTTCCGGTATTCATCTTCCATCACAAAGACTTGGCTCCGAATCTTAAGCAGTTGGTCCCAGCCAATTTGTGCAGTGATGTCAGTAAGCAGGCTGTATGCTTTCGCAAAGGTTCCTTTGTATGATCCGGCGCTCAGCTTGTGTAAGCTTTCGTGGACAAGTTCGTGATTATATCCTGTGACGGCATCATCGAACTCGTCCAGCACAAGTGCAGGATCAAGGGGAAGGACCACTCTAGCAGGTTCCGGCATTCTTGGCGTGTCTTTATCTTGGTACGTGAACATTGGACACGAGTTCAAAGTCAATAGTGCCAGATCCCAGTTCTCCATTGCGACATAAATCTCAGCGAGTCTTGCCCAGGTACCAAATTCGCTAGGTGCCGCAATGACTGACTGCTGGGCGAGCTTCAAGGCCCATTCCAGGTGACCCTCCTTTTGTAACAAAGATGCCTGGCAGTCCAGCAGGGAATAGTCCATGGGTAGATCTTCGATTGCATCTTTCAGCAGATTCACAGCCCTGGCTTCTTCGTCTGCCGCAATAAGCACTCGTCCAAGTAGGGAGGACACCTCATGATCCTTGGTTCGTAGCTTTTCAAACAGATTGATTCCCGAGTCATAACGTCCGGTTGTGTTGATATAATTGATGATGCCGGTGGTGAGATGATTTGCGACGAGGTTGGGTACTTGGATTTCTGGTTCTGATCCGAGTTGCCAGCCCTTGAAGAACAATCGCTCGGCCGCATCAAGGAACTTTTGCTCAAGGTCTGTATTTGTGATAGGGTCGAAGCGGCGAACAGCTACGATCTTCTTGATCGTCTCTCCGCCGCCATCGTCGGCGTAAGCATAAGCCCTAAGCACACCACAAAGGAAGGTTTCCAGCCAGAGCGCTTCCGTGGCCTCTCTTTGTACGCGACGCTCATCAACACAATAGCTTTCGACGGTTCCAGGAATTTTGACGTCTACGCGCATGTCGAGTCGCGAAAACGCATTGTAACAACTATGGACAAGTCAACATCCTTTCAAGCCGATCATTCACAGAAGCATGTACCAATACGTCCCAGAGACAATCTTGCCAGACTTGTCGGACAGGGTCTGTGTCAAAGTCCGTACATACGCCGCCAAGCTGGCCGCAGACGAGGCATCGTTTCCAGTTACATGGTGATATATACCGGTCTGGAACCATTGTCGATTAGTTAAATTTCAGAGATAAAGCTTGACAAAGTGTACCTGTCGGCCGGACTTGACGGATTGCCGGGTCAAATGAACAAGGTCTGGGGGCCCAAGTTCGCGTAGACCAGGTAAAGCTTCATTTCGAGCCTCGATCGCTGAGCTAAAATCATGCTCCCATACTCTAGGGTTTTTGTCAGCGTCGGGGTTCAGGCTAACGCAACTCTGTAATGTAAAGTAGTCGGAACAATTCGTCCAGATGACAATATCAAATGCGCGCAGTACAAGACGTTTCAAATGGTGGATGGGATGAATCTCACGAAGATGGAATATCCAATACTCACTCGGGAATGCCTGGGGCAACCATGGCACCGAGCTGAAATTAGGAGCTTCCCCAATTCAGACAGCCGGTCACCATTCCAGGGGCAAATAACAAGATGATTGGCCTATTCAGATACACAGACGACGTCGGATCAGAGCGGTCGGCGAATGCTGAGAACCGAGAAGTGAAGAGCAGAAATGCAATGTGTTCACTCAGTGGTGCTCAGGCCTAACAAGTGCGCCTGCAGATGGAAGCGTCGCCTATCGCTCACCAGCCTCACAGCGCCGGAAGTCGAGTCGGCCCGTAAACGCGTCGAAGCATGCAATGGTCCGTGCTTCAGCCTTTGTTTCATGCTCGCTCCCCTGCATACGTGAAAGCATCGCGACTCACTCGGAGCCTCACTTGCTTTGCGTGGCCGTATCGTTGTTCACGCGCATCACAGATCACTCACTTGTTCTTTAGCTCGTTCGCTAGCGTCGTTGAATCGCCCTTGCGTCTACCATTCCGCCCGACGCCAGTGCATACGAACCTTGTCGCCAGCTCTCATTTAATCAACGATGCGCCCTTAGATTCCATCACCTGTGACATCCAGTATGTCCAAACTGCCCTTCGTGTGTTTGAACGTCGAGCCCGAGTCCGAGGATGATGAGGAAATTGATAACACGGCCGAGATCAAGCTCGAAGAGGCTTTGAAGCTTTACCAGCAGGCGCTCAAGCTCCATGCTCAAGGCCCGGCCGCATTCTCCGATGCTCAGGAAGCGTACGACGAGCTATTCGAGAACGACATTTTCACCTACGATGAAGCCTTGTCTTTCCGAAAAAGACAGGAAGCTATTGAAGAACAGTCCACAGATTCGGAAAGCGATTCTGATTCCGCTTCAGAACGGGCCTCGGATCAGGTTCGGTTGGACAGCTTGTCTCCTACAGCTGCTGAAGGAGGGCCAAGCACCTTACGTCAAGTCGTCTATTTGAGTTACAAGAACTATGGCCAGTTCCAACTCGACCGCCTGCAGCATGATCTGGTAGAGAAAGGTCTTGCGGGAGAGCCGCTGGACGGGCTGGAGCCCAATCTACAGAAGCGCGTAATCAGTCGCGTCAGAAAATCCCTGGAGGCTTTCTCGGATGCTCTTGACAAGGACGACACGGATCTTGAGCTGTGGCGACAAGTTTCGCGTCTGACCGAGCTTCTGGGAAGTCAGCGGATGACTCGCTTCTGCCTGGAGACAGTGCTGTTGATGAGCGAAGAGGATGAGAACGTCGGCGCCGATGATCTGGTGATGGCTGTTGCTCGCGAGGATCTCAACGAGGTTTATGGCAGAATCCAGGACGATGTTGCACAGGGGAGCAGTGAGCTGCAGCACCACTCAAAGCCCGTGTCGTCGCGGATACGGCAAGTCCTTGATCCCTGCCCCTCAATCCCCAAGCCCCTTGCGATTGTCTCTCCCAGTTGTCTTCCTGATCGGGAACCCAAGACGTTGCGCCTGAAAGTCCATAGCTGGACGGCGCTCGGAAAGCAAGTACTGAGGCTTCTAAAGTCTGGCGGTACCCAAGATGAGGACTTCTCTACCATGTGTGTTGGATACCGGATAGAGGATGTGGCCGAGGGAAACTCCAAACATGAAGACGGCAGAGCCAGAAGGCGTCGCACGATCGACAGCGTTGAGCAGCAACGGAACGGTCTTGCAGGTACAGAGGAGACAGATATCGCCATGGGTGGTATCGATGGCGAATCTGCTCCCGAAGCTCCAGTCACAAACGGGCATCCGGATTCCACCCAGATCGAATCGCCAACACAGCAGAAGTCTTTGCCTATGCGAGTGATCTCAGCTGGAGAGACCCAAGCCGACAACGACGGACCCGAAAGGCCAGGCGCATCTCCTTTGCAAGAGAGATCTGGTTCCCTCAAGAGATCGCCCGATGAAGCGGGACTGCCACAGGAGCCGCCAGAAGCTCGTTCACGTAGTAAACGTCTCAGGGCTCGAGAGACTGGAGGCGACGAAGACGCCAACAAGGACCTACGTCAGCAAATCGAAAAACAGCTCAAGCCGACGCAAGATGCTGATCGTCACTTGTTCAGTGTCTGCGAAACTCTGCTGAAGCGGACAGAAGTGAGTGCGATGAATTGGTGGGACGCTTTAATCAAGCCGAATTACGGCGCCGAGAGCTCTGTGGTCGATTCAACTGAAGATGACCTTGCCGTTGCTTATGGTGATCTCAAAACATCGTTTAAGACTTGGAACAGCAATAAGAGCAGTCTGTTGCTCCATGGCACAGGCGCTGGAGCAACGGCAACCCTTATCAGTAAGGGCAACGAAGCTGGCTTGGCTAATTTTCTCGAACACGCAAAGTCTGGCCAACAAGTTACGCGCGAGAGCAAACCAGGCTTGCAGGATCAAGGTCTTGAGGAATTCATCGAGCTAGTCAACTCATCATGGCTTTCCCTTGATGAGCTTGCTGTGTCCTGGCTGTTCAATCTTGTCGGAACGCCGCAGGCCAGGGAACAGATGCCCAAGAACAAGGAGCTCCCCAAGTACATAAGCAACACGTGGTCTCCGGAGCTGAAGGGCGTAGTGCACGACGTGCTGTCGCATATCGACGACATTGTCTTTGCAAAACTGGATAGAGCCATCTTCTCGTGGACGGAACCAGCCGACAATTTGGAAGCCGATGATTTTGCTCTGGAACACCTGATGGAGATCATCCAAACTATTTTCGAGATTCAGCTGGATGTTTACGACTCGATGATTAAGCAAACAAGTAAGGTGGATCAGCCGACTCGCATCCTGCAACGAGCACGACTACAACGATGGGCATTCCTGAGTAGCCAAGCTCTTGCCAGAAGTAACGCTGCGGCAGATGTCCCAACGTCGACTGTTGCCATTCGCCATATGTTCTCTATGACTTTATATCTCAGTCTTGATGAAGACAGCAGCCGGGACCATATCATCTTCTGCTTGCAGGAAGTAAAGGACCTGGTTGAGGACGGCATCGATGAGTCTATCAGCATGCCTAACATTGACATCATGCCTGAAATCTCAATCGAGGCTGTTGAGCAACAGCTTTCACGCCTGACTACGACGGACTTCTTCATGAGCGTCTTCAATCCGAGCGATGACGACCCTGTGGCAACGATCGAATCTCTCGAACCCATCATAATGCCATTCTCCACTGTTCCTGGAGCCAGAGCGCGATCTGGCTCACACGCTCTGCAAAGCAGCGGTAATCAGAGTGACGGAGCAGCTAGTCCGTCTGGACAGCTATTAGGCCGACAACAGTCTCCTTTGATATCTGACTCCCAAACGGACCAGCTTCTCGACTTTCTGTCAAAGAGCACGGCTTCTCTACGCTTATCGCTGTGGAATCGACTCACCAACGCGTATGCCGCAATTGAAGCACCAGCGTTCGTGTTCTCATGCACAATTCATAGTATGAACATAGTGCTCACAGAACTACGGACACCAAATTACACAATGCAGCCTGAGCACACCCGCATGTCAAATTTGCTCATCTGGATTCGAAACTTGATGGATCTGATAGACAAATGCTGCGCCCTCACAAATTCCGACTCTACGGCACTTGACTGCATGGATGAGGACAATCTCAAGCTAGCTTTGCACAGTGTTGGCTCATGTGTCAAACTTTTCCATCTCTTTGCGCTTTGGGAGGACCAGATTCGAGTGGGACAGACCGTAGCTCCTGCCCAGCAGGGTGGAGCTAACGCGTTCAAGCAGGCAATGAGCAGCCTTCGTGACATGCAGGTCAAGACCTGGAGACTGCTGTACGTACTGCTCCGCGAAGCTTCCGTGCAATATTCAGACCTCTTCCCTGAAGCCAACGATGAATTCCTGGTCTATCTCGCTGCCGTACATTCAGCTATTGGGCTACGTGAATACTGCAAGTTGGGCAGGAAGTCATTCCTCAAGTTTGTGAAGACGGAACTTCTCACATTGAAGCCTGTTGATGTCAAGGAATGGCAGTATCAGATGGCGCAGGTCGCTTATGACATGTACGATCTGCGAGTCCTGGCTGATTCCAACCAATGGCAAACGCTGCAGGAGCACTCCTGTAGCCCCGAACAACTCGATCGTGCAACTGCCCGGGAGATCTTGCCGATGGTTATGGCCCAGGTCGAAGGTTTGAACGTCCGGGACATCATCAAGCCCGACCGCAGGGAGTTCAAGCAGACCATCGATAAGATTCAAGACCTCATTGGGAATCCGAAGGCAAGTACTGCCCATCAAGCTTTCAATCGCAAGCAGCTCCTCAATCTGCAGAAGAGGGCTATCCGTGGCTCTGACCTGATGAACGCCTTGAAGGGCGTAGGTGGGCTTACAAACATGCCCATCAAGAACGATTTCACACAAATCGCAAAGAGCGGCTGGTTCTTCATCGTTGGCTACCTTCGACTCGCAAGCTTTCGATCAGTGAAGCGGACTGGCCCTGACTCAACCAAAGAACTGACAGAAGCCATCGACTTCCTCAAATTTGATATTGATTTTGACTGCGAGAAATGGGAGACCTGGTATCGTTTGGCTCAGGCGCACGACAGCATGCTTGATGAAGAGGTCACTTGGACTGCAGACAGGATCAACAATAAGATGGAAGACCTCGTGACTCTCCAAAGACAAGCTATACACTGCTACTCGACCGCCGTCGCGTTGCTGGTGCGCCTGACGGGGCACGAGCCACACGACCCGCGAGCACAGTCTCAGGACACGGCGTCGACGATTTCCGAGCTCTTCAGTGACTTCGGGAAACGGCTTTACGCGTCGTCCAGGGCTCCTTTTGATATGCAGGCCTTCTCGGTCAGAGATCATTCAAGATGGTTCTTCACTCATTCGCAAGTCAAGTTCAAGGACAAGCCTTTCCGACCCATGACTGAGGCTGCAGTATGGCTAGTGTCTAGTGTGCTTTTCAGACAAGCCATCTCGTATCGAGACAGCGACTGGCAGAATTGGTATATGCTGGGAAAATGCACGTGGAAATTACTCAACGGCGACGATGTCGGTGGCCTGAGGCATGAGCAAGTATTGCACGCTTTCGGGAAGGCCTGCGAGCTCGCGCCTGCGAAGGATAGCAAACAGCCTGACAAAGGCCCACTTCTGGAGCCGCATGCCAAGCTTGTTTCGGTGGTCCACAAGCTTGTCTACCACCGTGATGTTTTGACTCCGACAGAAGGGGCGGAGTGGCTCAAGAAGAGTTCTTACTCGAACAAAGTGACCTTGGAAGAGCCCCGAGGGAAACAGCAATGGCTCGACTTTGCCAGACATGTCATCCGGAACCTACGCACTGTAGACAAGGCCAACTGGCACCATCGTATTATGGCGCGAGCAGCCAAGCTAGCGTTTGAGGACCCAACACATGAGAACCCTGCAGAGGCCGCTATAATGCAATACACGCCGCACATATTCACCAAAACGATGGTTGTGCAGGTCTGGCGGACCTTGTTCGAGCGTGCAGGGCGACATTTCGTTTACACGACTCGTTATGTCAAGGCCTTCATCAATCTCCTCAAGATGACGGGCGATCGTACTGGTCTCGAGGCACTAGGCAAGAGAGTCCGCAAGAAGCAAGCCGAGTTCATTGACCACTTAAGCATCTGGACTCTGATATGCAAGGAACATGTTTCCTTACTACGAAGTCAAGAGGGCGTACCGGTTCAGAATGAAGAGGCGGTGTTGTTTGTGCTCCCATACGAAACATTTGTTCTCAACGGAGCGCTGCTTCAATCATGGGCTCAACCAGCGAATGCCGAACCTCCATCCCATCCTCTGCTGACTCTTTTACGGGAGGCAATCGATCTTAAAAAGCTCAATCTCAACTTGATTCCGAATCAAGGCATTGACGACCTTATCGGTGATGCCTACGCCAAGCTTTACGAGGACATGGTCCCTGGCCTAGTGTCAAATGCAACCAACGAGAAGAACCGCGAAGCCATGCGCGTCGACAGGATTCTCATGGGCGACTCAGGCATGAACGACAGAGCAGAGTCAGGCGCGGAGAACGCCGTTCCTCTAACCAATCCATCAGGTAGAGCCAAGATGGTCGGTAGAATGGAAGTGCGGCGACGTGCTGAGGCGTTGGTACAAAGACTCGCAATAGGCTCAGGGCCCGTAAAAGGAAAAGCGGCAGCATTAGCGGAAGCAGCAGCCGCTCAAGAAGAGGCCGAAGAAAGCGAAGCCAACGCAGCGGGGAGTCCGGACCCAAACAATGATGCCGACGACGAATCCGAGCTTAGTGAGCTCGGCGACGAGCAATTGGAAGAGCTACAAGAGGGCCTCGATGATATCGAAGGTATTGATGGCGAAGTGGCTGAGGGCGACGAGGACGGCAACGCTGAGGATGGTGATGAAGAAGAAGAGGAGGAGGTTGGTGACGAAGAGGACGTAGATATGGAGGCTGGTCACGGCACTTCTGGGGCGGGGCTTGATCGGCCTGAAGACGCAGAATCCATGTCCAAGACAGCAAGAAACCAGGATGAAGGGGTCGAAGTTGGTGGCACGGATCAAGGCGATGCTACCGATGTTGAGATAGCATAGTGAGCAAATCATGAGGAGTCCTTGAATAATAGCTCGAGCCGTTAGAATAGCTGCTCGAGATAGTCGAGCTTGCAGCGGTAGTCGGTATGTATCATACATGGCCAGCTACGCATTCGATCACCAGCCTTTGGCTCTCCTGACCGGTCGTCCAGCTGTAGCGTGCCGCCACTGGCATATTGACAGATGATCCTTGCATGAAGAGAAGTGACGGCTAACCATTCAGTGAATGTGGAGACGAAAGGTCGTGCTCGCCAACATGGCGGTTGGAGCACTGGCCTGCAAGCCGGAAACAGGGCAGGTTTCCGATTGAAACGCAGGAGGTGCAGACCGATGTGAACCGATTGTTTCGAGAAGGTCGCGAACGGACCAGTCGGAGGCGATCAGAAGCGGCAAGGACCAAGATGTCACGAATTCTCAGTCGGCAGAGTCGGCACCGGAAATCAAAGTTGCCGTCCGATCGGATCGGTCGTGGCTTATGTCAGCGCCACTTGTCCCGCTTCAACGGTGCATCGAGTCGCATCAACGGCAGCGCAGAGAACCGGGGTCCTTGTCTCAACGCCAGCCCGTGTCCCTCGCCTCCTACGAACGACCTGCGCTTGTCCGTCCGAACGACGAGGCCTGACCACAGTTGAGTGTCGCTTTGACTCGTCTCCGAGACCATGGCTGTGTGACCTCTGTTCCGCTGATCGCAATGCGTCCCTTGCTCGTCGGTCAAGTCGAAATGCCTCGACACGGTTAATACTCATAAGGTATCGAACATCTGAACGAGACGCAATGTGAGCATTTAACGTTTTCGCGAGCCGTGCCGTGGATAAGATAATCTGCAGCGTGGAAGATGCCGCTAGGCACAAGTTTTTACCACCAGAACACGCTTTTCGCGCACGCCGTTATCGAGGGTTTTGTTGCCCTGCGAAACATCGCAACCATCATATCCAACATGCTGAGCACAGGCGTCCCGTCTCCAGCATCAAGGACACCGTCCTTCTGGGATCGGTGGCGCTCAATTGCTGCCGCACCTTGAGACTTTTGAGGCAAGGAACGGAGTTCGGAATTGCTGCGCATCCGGCGTCCCGCAACGATACTCGCGACCATTTCCCTTTGCTCAATTCCTCCAGCCTGTCCATTGGCCACCAGGTGTCCGGTGGGGCCTGATGTTCAACCTTCGCCGCTCGCATTGCCAACACTATGATGCCACCGAGCTGTGCCTCGTGGGAAATGTGGCCTACATTCCCTCCGCGCCATGTGCCGCACGTCTCCGGCTTCACTCTCACCCTTGATGTTCCATCTCCAACGGCTTCAGATGGCCCGAGAATGTCCTTGTTACATGATCTTCTGCCATGTCCGAACTCCATATACACCAGCGGACTCCAAGGCTGCTCTGTATCTGCTCTCTCCGCCAGTTTCTATGATGCGCTTGCTTCTCTGCGCCCATTAGATTTTGTTACTTTCTCCTGCTAGACCAAAGCTGCTTCCATTGCCTTCTTTGCTTCTTGATCATAACTGGTCGGCTTGCATCTTTAGCAGCGCTTTTTTCTTCTCTTGTGATACACGAGCAGCGGTATCATTGCTGCTCACCTTTCAGCATGACGCAGATGGCGAGAACTCCTGACCATGAGCCATATTCCTTACCCTGGCCAAAAATCCCAGTGTCCAACAAGGACCACACCAATGCTGCCGTGGTCATCATTGGTGGTGGTATTGCGGGTGAGTAACTGACGCAAGACATGTCCAAATGCAAGATACTGACGACGAATGAACAGGCATGTGCCAGGCCATGAACCTGCTTAAAGAGGGCATTCGAAACTTCGTTATACTCGAGCGCGGAGGGGGCTTTGGCGGTACGTGGAGGGACAATAAATTCCCAGGATGCGCCTGTGACGTCTGGAGTCACCTTTACAGCTTCAGCTTTGAGAGAAGTGCGTCATGGACACGGGCATACCCCGGCCAGGAAGAGATCCTCGAGTACCTGGTGGACGTCGCCTCGAGGAACCAACCATACAAATATGCGCGGTTCAACTCCCAAGTTTTGGCCACGAAATGGTCCGAAAAGCGGATGAAGTGGGAGACGTCAGTAAGAATACTCGGCGGTCAAGATGCGGAATACGGAGCGGAATACACAATCACCAGCGACTACATTGTCACCGCTGTCGGTCAGCTCAGTAAGCCCAAATTGCCAAATATCCCTGGAATTGATGGTTTCGGAGGCAAGTTGATGCATACGGCGAGATGGGACTGGAGCTATAACCTTGAAGGAAAGCGTGTGGCGATCATCGGTACTGGTGCAACTGCTGGGCAGGTAGTTCCCGAGGTCGCCAAAGTCGCAGGCCATCTCACCGTCTTCCAGCGCTCACCAGCTTACATCTTCCCACGACACGATTATGCCGTGGCCCCATGGTTACGTGCAGTATTGAAATACGTGCCGTTTGTATACACGCAATATCGCGCTGGTATGATGGACATTCGGGAGCAATTTCACAACATGATTACGAACAGGAACAACTTCCAGGACTTCATCCTCAACGCCACGGATAAGAAAATGAAAGGAGAGCTGCCAAATCGCCCGGACCTGTGGCAGAAATTCCGACCGGATTACAGACCAGGCTGCAAGCGACCAGTGATCAGTGACGAGTACTACCCGACATTTCTCAGGCGCAATGTGACGCTCGAAACGCGCACAATACACTCTGTAGGAGAGGTAGGAATCACAGTTCAGGGCGAGAAAGAGGAGTTGCTACCCTTTGACGTTATAATTTGCGCGACTGGCTTCGAATCTTTCTCCTTCCTGTCCCCCATGGAAATCACCACACGCAGCGGAACTTCGTTACGATCCATCTGGGGCCCATCACCGTACTCGTTGCGTGGGATCTCGGTCCCCGACTGTCCTAACTTTGCCACGCTCTTCGGGCCCAACAGCGGTCTCTCCCACAATTCACTCTACCTTGTCATCGAAGCACAATCGCGAGTCGTTACCAGAATGATCTCGGCCGTCATGAACGCGCGCAAGAACGGACAGACGCTCGCGTTGATGCCAAATGCGCAACGAATGAACCAGTGGAACGAATTCGAACAGCTGGCACTGGGTAAGACCAGCTACGTTGACCCGGCGTGCAGCAGCTGGTGGCGTAATTCTGAAGGTCGGGTTACAAATCAGTACCACGGAAGTGCTATTGAGTATCAGACAGAGATGAGTTTGGTGCGATGGTCGGAGTATGATACCTTTGGTACTGGGTCTGGAAGACTGATTGGCAAAGGCGACGAATACATTGGCCGGGTGGTCGAGGAGACCAGAGTCAGCAACCGGACTATTGCCATCGCCGCGATGGGCGCTTTACTGCTCGCTTTCATATTCGTTTATTTGCGAGGCTTGTGAGCATCGCACCTTCATTTGTTCACGGGTATATGGTCATGCTTTTTGGGTTTTAATGGAAGCGTTTGAGCGGGCGTTGGAGGATCCTTGTCTTGCATTTTGGATAGAAACTTTGATAGTCCGGACGAGCTACGCATTTATTGTCAATTTTGACAGACCATGTCATATCCAGAGGGGATTGAATTCGAGAATTCATTGATTCAGATATACATGGATTAATAAGAGTGTATGTGCCTGACCCCGCACCTGCTGTTTGGTTTTGACCCGGGACCCCACAGGCCCCTGCGGCTCACCCGCAACTGCGATATCGCTTGACATCTGCAAAGGACCCTGACACTCACGCAATCAAAGAAAAAAGTAAGCTCGTTCACGATAGTCAGGCACATTCATCGACTGGCCCGCATCACACTCACGCAAAAAGAAAACAGTCAAAAAATCAGAATGTCTAAGCCAGTCCACATCTTTGTCATCGGTAAGTCTTATTTTCTCCAAGTGAATGGTCGATCTACAATGGTGTGACTTGTCCGTAAGCCAAATGCTTCGAACTCACGTATATTCCTGTTCTGATTGTGATGATACGCGCTGCACACAAGCTATGTAGCGTGTTCAGCCTTGTGATATAGCCTCCTATGACGAGCATCGGGAATAGTTCAGACATTGTCGTTGCATTCTTTGACATGGTCCATATTCCTTTCGACACACAGACTCGATCGACCATTGCTGACTTTTCCCCAGGAGCCGGCGGCGTCGGCAAAGCCTTCCTCTCACAACTCAAAGCCCTCCGCACAACCTGGCCAAACCTGCACCTCGCCGCCATCACGACAAGCAAAAAGTCCGTCAGCAGCTCCGACCCCAGAACCTGGCCGGACATCGAAGGCGGTTCCACAAGCCCAGGCATCTCCGTGAACGACATCCTCGACCTCGCCAAGAAGGTCCCTGCCCCGGGTCGTGCCGTCGTGGTCGACAACACGAGCAACCAGGACGTCGCCGCCGCATACCCCGCTTTTCTCGAGAACGGTGTCAGCGTCGTGACGCCGAACAAGAAGGCCTTCAGCGGGAGCTGGGAATTATGGGCCGAAATCCAGGCCGCGGCGTGGACGCCGGCGAATCCCGGGGGAGGGTTCGTTTACCACGAGAGTTCGTGTGGAGCGGGACTGCCGGTCATTTCGACGCTGAACGACCTCGTCGCTACGGGAGATGAGGTTACGAAGATCGAGGGCGTGTTCTCGGGAACGATGAGCTTTTTGTTCAACAGCTTCGCGCCGCTTGCGGGACAGGGTGGCAAGTGGAGTGAGGAGGTGGGCAAGGCAAAGGGGTTGGGATACACCGAGCCTGACCCTAGAGATGACCTGAATGGTCTGGATGTGGCAAGGAAGCTGGTCATTCTGGCGAGACTTGCCGGTTTGAAGGTGCAGAGTACGAGCGATTTCCCTGTGCAGAGCCTGATTCCGAAGGAGTTGGAGAGCTGTGCGAGTGGAGATGAGTTCATGCAGAAGCTGCCGGAATTCGATGGGCAGATGGCGAATGTCAAAGAGGAGGCCGAGAAGGCGGGTAAGGTTGTCAGGTTTGTGGGAAGCATTGATGTTGCGAGCAATTCTGTCAAGGTGGGTTTGGAGCAGTTTGCAAAGGACCATCCTATTGCGGCATTGAAGGGGGCGGATAACATCATCAGCTTCCACACGAAGAGATACTCGAGCACGCCTCTGATTGTGCAGGGAGCAGGTGCCGGTGCAGATGTCACAGCGATGGGTGTTACCGCGGATCTGATCAAGTTCTTGCAAAGGGTAGACTCGCTTGCATGAAGATAAGAGGAATCGCTTGCGTGAAGAGAAGAGAAACAAGAAAGGCTGTATTCAGTTCGCACATCGAGTGCCGAGGCCGCACCACCTCCTGTAACATTGCATGGCTGGTTCTGGCCAGAGGAAACCTCCGCAGTCTATTTCTGCAGTTCTCATACGCTTAATATCATGCTGCCCTTCCCTTTTTGCGAGTTGAAGGTCCCTTGTAGTCCAACACCCGGCGTTTGCTATGATCCTGGGCCAATCTGTACTGCGAGTAAAGAACCAGAGCATCTTTCATGACCACGAACAAGCACCCGCCGATGATGCTACGACCCCATTTTGTTTGGAGAAGTCCAGACCTCCGTGCTAGAGGCGACGACGTCCACTTCTCAGGAAGAGCCATCCTCATGGCCTCGCCCATCAACGCTGCAATGGCCGGAAAGCAAAGGGCACCGAGAACGGTATCGGCAACCTTATTTGCTGAAAGTATTAGGCCCTGGTTTTGCTGAGCGGCGTGCTGTGGATTCCTCCTCGGCTGTGGTGCTGGACGCGCATTTTCTGCGTTGGGCCGTTGCTCGTTGTTGCCAGCTGCGTCCTGTTCTTGATTTGCATTCCGAGCTTCTGCGGCGTGCATAGCCTCATCGATAGCTTCTTGCACGCCTTCTGGGTCTTCTAGCTCGCCGTCGTCACCAAACTGTATTTCCGCATTCAGTTCAATCTCAAGGTCGTCTTCTCTTACTGCCGCCGCCTCATCGGCCTCGACTTCATGTACTTCGTCATCTTCCTCACCCGGCCGTGGTTCTCGCTGAACAGCCTTCAGCCACTTCTTCTGCTTCTGAGCAAAAAGTCTGGCGAAAGCCACGTTATAGATTTGTCTTATGTAAGGCAGGCTCGCGAAGGCAGTGGCTGCGTTTGGCGGCCAGAATTCAGTTGGACCAGCAACAAGCTGAACTTGGCCAGCGCTGCCCACCACCACACGCCTAATATGTCGGAATACTGTCACTTCGGGTGCCAGAAAAATGAGGGGCACGATCGGTAGAAAGCTGTCTGCTAGCCTGGTTCGGCCCAGGACAAGAACGACCGGGATCATGGGCAGACCTAGAGTTAACCTGAAGCCTGCCTTGATCGGACCTCCCCGGGACGTTGGCCCGGTCAGCTTTGCCCAGTCTTCCGGACCTAATACCAGTATAGCACTGATAGCGCCATGAATGAAGCAAGCACTAAAGATGCCACCAAACAGCATGCCAGCAACGCCAGGTAAGACCAGTGTCCCTGTGACTCTCTCCACGGCTCTTATACTAGCAACGACGGGGCTCCACGGGCGTGCTATGCGTATCTCCGACTTGCATTGTGGGCATTGTATCTTGTTCTTCCGCCGCCTAGACGCTTGTGACATGCTTGCAGGAGGGGCTTCCAGATCTGCGATCCAGTCTAGCAGACATGTCTCGTGAGCGGTCAGAGCGCATGGACACGGTGTCCGCCATGCTGATGTTTCCGGCCCGTCTTCCGTACTGTCCCCAAAGCATATCCAACACTTCTTATGTTCGTTCGATGTCGACTGCCGCGTTAAGGAGGGCTTGTCCCGAGCGGGCGACGGATATGATGCGGAGCTGGCGTTCGTCGGTCGCTGACCCGAGGTATGTTGGGAAGGAACAGGCGAAGATGAGAGGTCTTGTTCTTGAGCTGGAGGAGTATGGGCAGGCTCGTACGTTCTAGACAGGGAACGTGGGCTTGAGGATATGAGAACGGTGTCGGAGCCAGTGTCCTGGGTAATAGGGCTGGATTGCGTATCTTCTGACGATGAGTTCTGTGCTTGTCGACTGGGTGAGGATGGCGATTCTGGTTGGGAATGATGAGAGGACATGACGAGGAGCTGAAGGGAATGAGGTACGGCTAGCGATAGCCTCCAGACTAGGGAGTGACAACACGTGTGAGAAATACGGTGATCTAGGAATATGAAGTTAGCTGCAAGTTGCCTGCCTGAAGCGGAAGTCTGCGTGGCCGAGGTTGACGTCGATGGTGCACGCGCTTTTCCAACGTTTCCCGCAGTGCAACTCCGGCCGGCATTTCGACCATTGTTGCGGGAACGCCTAAAAAGACCTCTCCTTGGTCGTAAAAAGACCAACAACAACCTGTAAAAAGATCACCCTCTAGCGAATCAGAATGCTAGGATTTAGTCGTGTTCGCTGAGGGTCCCCTAGAGTTCTCGCCTCGCCCACCTAAAGTAGCTACTGAGACTACCCTTTAAATCACCACCCAAGGTCCCCTCCCTAAACCACCTAAGATACCCCGCAAGACTCGACCTATAGATGCAGCTTAGATGCGTTAGATAATTCGCTGTAGTGAAGTCCGTGGGTGACTAAGATAGCTAACTCAGCTACCAGCTTCAGGTGGTCTTAGTAGGCGCCTAAGGGGTTACCGCAGGTAGCGGTCCAGGTGGTAGTCTTGGCAGCCCAGTTATGTGGTGAGCTTCAGCGAGCTAGGTGGCAGTCTTAGGTGGTTACAGCATGGTGTCATCTTTTCACTGATAGGAGGGTGGTCTCATTATCTGTGTGGCAGGGGCCCCTGTGCTGTCACGACAGTTGTTGTAGTGTTGTCTGCTCGCTTTCTTCTTCTTTTTCTGGTCCAGGTGAACGATGTTTGCGCTTAGTTTATTGACCGGCGAATCGAAAAGGATCACGAGAGCGCATGAGACTGGTCTGCTCCCAAATTTGGACGCAAGGAGAACTATAGCAGATCATTTGCTGGCATCTATCTACGCCTTGCACACATCTTCTGTCGAAGTATAATTTGCCTCAGTGAACGTGATCTCGAGGTTGTCAAGGTCATACGAAACATACAACCCACGCAGCAAAGGTGCTGCGATGACACCAAATCCATAACCAGATACCTCTGCTCCACACTGTCCAGGACCATACTCAGTGATGAGCGTCGACAAGGGTACTGACACGCTGTCCTTTCCGTCATTGAATGACAATCCGATCGCATTGGCAGGATCTGCGTCCCTGTACTTGCAGTCTACTTCGACCACGCCACTGCTTGCAGCAGTTTTCACGCCCCAAAAGTCAAAAATGCTCTGTGCCATGTCCTGATCCAGCGCAAGATCGTGCGTACCACTGTCCACCAGCACTGGACCATTTTCTGCTGGATAAGAGGTCGTGTTCACACTGCCGTTCGTTGCCTTCAAAGTGAGGGCAGCCGCCGTCAGATTGACGAAGTTGGCTTGGTACCCAGAGTCGGCTGTTAAGGCCATGGGCACTGTGAAGGGCTTGGTCGCTTGCTTGGCTTTATCGACACCATTGAACAAAATGTTGCCGGTGGCGTTGGGCTCGTTCGGTCCCAGGAACAAACTGAAGAACCGTCTGTCGATGGCGCCGCGGTCGTGCAGCTGTTCGAGTAGATTGTCCACCTGCTGGCATGTTCGTGGAGATACGCTAACATTGCAGTAATTGCCCAGGCCGAGAAAGCCGGCTTGTGGCCCATTGAAGTGGAAACTTGGACGTGAAAATGAATCCTCTTTGCCGATGGTAAAGTTTGAGAATTCAGCGCCACCGAATCGAAGAGTGTCATTGATGTATGCACCATTGGGGTCAGGCCCGACAGGTGCGCCATAACCATTGCTGACGAAGATCGCCGTGGAAGAGGTTAGATTATCGTAAGTCCCGTAATCTTCGCATCTGTTTTCTTGACAGGCAAGTGACGATTTGTTCATGAATCCTGGGGCCTCAGCGCTCCCTGTGTCGGCGATTACAACGTTGCGCTGCGGTGGGGTGCCAACTTGGAACTCAGCACCATACTGAGATTGATTCTGAATTCGAACCAGTGGGAGCTCGAGAACGCCGTTTGGGATTGACGGTAACGCCCCGACTCCGGAGACAAGGCTCAGGGCGAGGGTGTAGAGAGTACTCTTTGGGACCATCGTTGTCATGGGTTGATTTTCACGATAATCTAGTGCAAGTAAGGGAAGTAGCCTCCATACTTATAGATGTCTGCCTCTCAGAGGACGCGGGACGCCTGGCCCCTGGTACATGTAATTGTCTAGGCATGTCTACCAAGAGTTACGACGTTGCGAACATTACTGCTAGATCCGATGAAATCATAACTCGCAGTCGGTGGGCCGGGCATGGGATGGCTTGTGAAGTTGCCATGCCTCTTGTCCGCATCCTTTCGGGACCGTCCTCAAAGTATATCACACACTTAGGATTAAGGTTGGGGGCCAAATGATGACCATTTCAGCCGCGGTCGATCGGAAGTGGAATAATGACGAGGCATCATCGCTTGTACTGTGCTTCGTGCACTCGCTTGCATGCATGCTACAGCTCTTGGCCAACGTGTGTCGTCGAAACATACTCTTCCGGAGCAGCGCGGAAGGTCCGAAGGATTCGTATTCTACAAACATCGGTCAGATGGCTGTGACTGGGTGGTGACCGGTGAGGTATCACTGGCCCCTTCGGACCCGTGGATCGTACATCACAGCAATCATCGTCAGGAGCTTAAATATGAGCTTGAGATATATATGGCACCGTTGGCTACCATCTGACGGCCTTATGCCGACGCCGCACACAATACAAGATGTTCTCAACAGGAGCTCTTTGGTTCACGATAATATCCCTCACGAGGCTTTCTGTGGGGTTCGACACTGGCAAAGTGCAGAAGTTTGCTGTCGACGGCGCCAATTTCCCGGGCATTGAGTTCGACATTGGAGAATCATACGCAGGAACGATTCCCATGTCGGCATCTGGTCCGTCCAACGCGAGCAATGGAACCCAAGAATCGTTGTTCTTCTGGTATTTCCCATCGAACAATACCAACGCAACCAACGAGACCTTGGTCTGGTTCAGCGGTGGACCGGGATGCTCTTCGCTAGGTGGTGAGTCCTGTTTCTCCGTCTGTTTAGTAGTCGAAATAGCTCGCTGATGTGTATAGCTCTACTGCAAGAGAACGGGCCTGTGACATGGCAACCGGGCTTCACAAGCCCATCACCGAACCCCTTCGGCTGGCAGCTGCTCACCAACACTCTCTGGATCGAGTTTCCTGTTGGCACAGGCTTCTCGCAAGGGACTCAGCTCGCCACAGATGAGGACGATGCTGCTGAACAGTTCCTTGGCTTCTGGAAGAATTTCGTGGATCTGTTCGACCTCCATCATGGCGACGTGTACCTCAGTGGCGAGTCCTACGCGGGTATGTACGTTCCGTATGTTGCGTCACACATGCTGGATCGCAACGATACAACCTATTTCAACGTCCAGGGTACGCTCTTGTACGACGCCTCGCTTGCGTCAAATGCGGTCCTAAAAGAGCTCGTCGCCGTGGATTTTATCTCAAGCAATCCTCAGTTGTTTGGATTCGACGACCAGGAGGTCAAGAGATACCAAGGACTGGCAGACTCTTGCGGCTTTACCAAGTATATAGAGGATACTTTGCAATATCCGCCAAAGAACGGGCCTACTGCACCTCCAGCGGTGGCACGTACTTGCGAACTGTGGACGCAAAGCTCTCGTGAAGCATCAGGTCTGAATCCTTGTTTTAATGTAAGTGCATCCGTCTTTTAGCAAGCGACTCCCCGCACCTACCTTTTATCTCTGGTGAACATTCAGTGCAACCATGCCTTGCTCGCACGGGGGCATCAAGGATGTTCAACCGAGCACCGTGCTGAAACTCTTAGGTCTACGACGTCAGATCACGCTGTCCATATCTTCCTTCGCCAATCAGTTCACCTGATGGGTCGCAGGTACCTGCAGGCCAAAAAGACTTTTTTAACCGCGACGACGTGAAGGCTGCTCTGCACGCCCCGACATCAATTCAGTGGCAGCTTTGTGTCGATGACTCTCAGGTATTCGTGAACGGTGCAGACCTCAGTGCGATAGACAACAAGTACGGTCCCACAACCGTTCTTCCTGGTGTCATTGAGCAAAGCAAGAGAACCATCATTGCTCATAGTGACCTTGACTTTGATCTCGTAAAAACGGGAACACTGCTTGTGATACAAAACATGACTTGGGGAGGGGAGCAGGGATTCAGTGCTGCCCCTAACGACACCTTTGTGGTACCTTTCGGCAATTCTGATGCAAGGCAGTATACAGGTGGCGGTCGCATGGGATTGACAAAGACAGAGCGAGGCTTGACGTTCTGCTCTGTAAAACTCAGCGGGCACATGGTTCCCCAGTACCAACCGGGTGCCGCGTTTCGACATGTCGAAGTATTATTGGGACGAGTGCCAGGTCTGAACTCGTCTGCTGGCCATACCGCATAGAAAGGAGATGAGACGAAATGAGACTCGACCTGGCTGCCAAGCCTGACAGAAATGTCCAGCAACCTGCTAAGATGTCCATTTGTGCGACTAGATATAATCCAGTTCCGTTCTTTTTCGGCTCTGTCTAGGAGCACAGCGTGCGTACCCAAGCTAACCGCCGCATGGCTGGTCGCTTGCGGGCGGCAAATACGACGGATGTATCTGTCATCAGTAAGATGCGGCTCGTGTTGGGTGCAATTGTGCGTCTTCCGCCGTCGTGGGACGCCTGAAACAATCGATGGTTTATCTTGCATACGGTCGAGTGGATAACACTCCAGGCAGACGAAACCACGATAAGGCGCGCATCGGATGGGGTCGCGAAGATGCTCCTGACCGTTTCGGCCAACGACAAGATCTCAAACACCAGCAACAGGTAGAAATCACGCGAAAACCACCACCTGGAACTGTCCGGCGCGTCTCAGTGTGTACTTTGACAGAGACAGGCACAAGCGATGAGCTGAGGAAGACGGGAAGGCCTTTCACGCGGCCGCGTCGCTGACACGAACTGTGCGAGCACGTCAGGCAGAAGTCTCTGATGTTTGGCCGAGCTCCCGAGTTCCAGGTTCAACAAAGATGCAGAAGTGGAAGTGGCTGGCTGTGGTTGGGGAGTAGAGAATGCGCTCTTCAGCGTCAGCATCTGACGCGCCGCCGTCGACCAATCAGCTTCGTGCTGCTAAAACGGTCCGGCGCGAACCGGCACGTTGCAGGGAGTCGGGGTTTCAACCTCACTTCCTCCATTCTGCACCACGGCCCCTCTCCTCCAATCGATCTTTTCTCGTTCCACCTCTTGGGATGCGGGCCTGCTATCGTGCATACTGGTACAGTACTGTACATCTGCTGCCATGGTACCGGCATGCGCGTCGACGCGCCAACTTGATGAGGCTCTACATCTGATACCGCCGACTGTTGTTTAGACGCCCGTCTCGTCGCCCTCACTATTTTGGTCGCCTCGCGCCCTTCAAGCGCCTAGCTACCACTCCGGACGCCGATTCCGCCCTGGCTGGACCTCGTTAACATGCGAGAATAGCTCTCGTGACGCGATCCACTGCCTTGAACGCGCCCGGATCGCTCTATCCTCCCTCGTTCCCGCCGCCACAATGCTACGGAAGCCCGATCAGGTAAACATCTGTCCCACTCAGAGGGTCCAAATATTTTCTTCCCCGCTGGTTTCATGTGGGTCCGGCGCGAAGCTTGCTTGTCGACGCTATCGATGTGTTCCATCTTTCTTCTTCGTCAAGGCCGGGTATGGCGCCTCTGGCCAGAGTCATCATCATATATCAAGACCGACCGGTCTCTCTCATCCACTCCCTTCTTCACTCTTCATCGATACCCCAGACTGCGTGTGTCTAGAGTCGTCTGCGACGACTTTCCTTGTGTCTTGCTCGTTTTGCTTTGTGCCCTTCCTA
Source organism: Cyanodermella asteris (assembly GCA_900618795.1). Classification (NCBI taxonomy): domain Eukaryota; kingdom Fungi; phylum Ascomycota; class Lecanoromycetes; order Ostropales; family Stictidaceae; genus Cyanodermella; species Cyanodermella asteris. The sequence goes on from UYJD01000002.1 coordinate 1,097,295, forward strand.
AAACACTCATTGGAGCCGGTCTCCAGCATCTAATTACCATATACAATGGCTCTTTCACCATACCAATTCCGCCCCATCACCCCGCCAATCGCCGAGGATGTCCCTGGCTTGATTCCTGGCTCGCACTGCAGAACCATCTCGGATGCTTCCAGCCGATCAGCCCGTTCATCGCCGGAGTATGGCGAGTCCTTCGAGTACAATCCGGGTACCCCACTTGACCGATCGCCGAACCTCCAGGTTGGTGGTCCGGTCCTGATTCCGCAGGTTCGGAAGCAGGATCTGTGCCCGGTATCCAGCTACTCCTATGGCGCTCCCAAGAGCCATAGACGTTCCTCCTCGGCGTCGACGAACCTCTACGCACCTCAGGCCTTGCAGGTCAAGACCAATGTGTCCAGAGCAACCACCACGCCTCCAGAGGTGGTGAACTACGAGATTCCATCGGCTACAAGCACAGCATACTCATACACTGGCTCCGCTACCTCTTACACAGGCTCTGCTGCTGATTTCATCCTCGGTCCTCAGATCAATGTTCCTCAGTTCCAGCGCAGACCCACGGGACACAGCAGATCAGTTTCTGAGTCTGTAATCGGCAATGCCTCGCTACCTCTTTACGGACAGGGCATGCAGCGCAAACCCTCTTACATGTCAAACATGTACATGGCCCCGGCAATGGCTCAAGACAATTATGACTTTACCACGCCCGCCGAGTCGATCATGTCTGAGCCTGTCCTTGACCTTGACCTGCCCATGGAGATGCTATCCGCCGATTACGACGAGCCGACCATAACTCAGCTCGACTTTCTGTCGTCGACAGCGCCCAGCGTGCAGATCTGCCGCCAGCAACCCCTCCCCCTGGGCAAGAACAAGAAGCCCCAATACTGGTTCGACATCCGCAACCTTTCCGAGTGGGAAGACTTCACCCTCGATACCATCCTTGGCATGCCCTCCTTCAAGGACCTCCTGGGCGTGCCTATCACGCAGCGTGTCTTGCAGGAACCCATCATACTGCCCAGCCGCAAGCGCCCCGCCGATCAGAGTGAGCTCCGCACCCTTGTCCGCGAATTCTACGGCAGCAAGGTCAACAGCGCCTTGCGAGTCAGCCAGGGGGAGCGCAGACACATGGTCATGCGCGTCGGTCAGTCGCATGGCGGACCTGACTTTGTAAGCAACTACGAAATGCCGTCCACACAGACTATTGCGGGCAACGGATCGCGCGGCCGCGTTGTCGGTCTGGTCAAGTCTTTCGCCACGTGGAACACCAGCTTGCGCACCAGCCTCGACCCCAACGAGCGCTGCCGCTATCTGGACGGCCTCTCTCACCTGCAGCGATGCATGCGTGAGTCCGAGTGCCGCTACGGCTTCATCATCACCGAGACTGAACTAGTCTGCGTCCGCTATGGCACCGAGACGACCCCCTTCTTCGGTTTCCTCGAGCTTACAAGCAGCATCAGGCTGACAGAGACGTCTGGTCTGACTGCCTGCTTGGCTCTGTGGTACTTGCACATGCTCGCCCGCGACGAGCCTCTGCCGGGCCAGTACAGCTACAGAGTTCACGTTGGCCTCCCCGGCGAACTGACCAGGCAGAATGTGCTTGATGAGAAAGACGACTGGATCGTCAAGTTGAAGATTGCCGAATACGAGAAGCGCGAGGCGAAGCAGACGAGAGGTTGGTTCGAACCCACCGAGAAGTGGAACAGGAGATTGGAGGGCGGTGGAATGCGAAGGAGGAGGTGAGCTTGTGCTTGACGCAAGCTGGAGTTGAGACGCGGAGTTGGTGGTGGTGGAGGAGGAGCCGCTTATGATTACCACGAATGCATGGTGGCTGTCGTGTTTCTTCTGATCTGCTAGGCAGATCTGCTATACGCATTTACTGGTGTTTTCGGCACTTGTCTAATTAATCTATACAAATCAAACAAATTGTCAAAACAGATGACTCTACGTGCAGTTCTGCGAGTGATCTTCCCAGCGTACATTTTGCGTCAACCAGCGGCTCCTCCGTGGATTGAGCCCCACCATTGACATCAGTGCCATAAATAAACAGCCGTTTAGTCTCAGCCGAGTGGTCCCAGGGGGTCCAGAAAATGATAATACATACATACTACGGCTAGGATACGAACCTTTCGTCCAAAGCACGCAAGGGGATATCCAGACATCATCGCACACACTATACCATTACAACCTTGCCACATACCTCTCATCCATCAAAACTCTCCTATCCTGCGCCTCCCTCATCCGCCTCGCCACAACCTCGTCCGGCAACTCCGGCAACAGCTCCGCAACTGGCAACGCCTTCTTCTGCAACGTCTTCGCCTGCACCCACTCCCCTTCGGTCTCAAACTTGGGCGGCTCCTCGACCATGCGCCTCGCAGCACTAGCCCACCTCCGCATCGCCATCTGCGCCCCCGGCATATACAAAAAGATGGCGGGGAAGACATGCGGCATGGCTTCGCACTCGAGAAACTCGACTTTGCCGCCCGCGTTCGCGAGTCGGCGGGCCATGACTTTGCCCTCGTCGGCGAGGCATTCTTCGCCGACGCAGATGAAGGTGGGCGGGGCGTTGGTCCAGTCTGTGGCTGCGAGCGGGTTGACGAGCGGGTGTGTGAGCATTGCGGTCTCGCAGTAGAGATCTCCCCGAGGGGGGTTTGCGGGCCAGCACTCGTCTGGGGCGTAGATTGCGGTTGGGTGGTCGCTCGCGGGCGGTAGGTAGTCGAATTTGAGGTTGTTCTGGATGCTGGGCAAGGACCTCGTCAGGTCTGTCCAGGGAGACAAGACGGCGACGCCGGCGGGGATGTCGACCTGGACTGGTTTGCCATGGAACTGCACCGTGGGCACGGCGCCGTTGTTGCTTCGGTGAAGTTGGAGGATGAGTTGGAGGAGAGCGTAGCAGAGGGTGCCGCCTGCGCTGTCGCCAGCGAAGACGATGTTTTTGGCGGCGACGGGGGTGTGCACTGCGCCGGGTGGCGGGCTGAGGAGGGAGAGGTAGGCGACGAAGACGTCGAGGAGGGCCGCTGGAAATGGATTCTGTGGGGCGAGGCGATAGCGGACGGACATGCAGCGGCCGCCGCTATGCTTCGCTAGTCTGGAGCAAGTGATTCGGTGAGTGCAGGGGTCGAGAAGATAGAGGGCGCCACCGTGCATGTAGAGAATCGTCACATCGTTCTTGGTCGATTGCGTGAGCTTATGGTATTGTTCGTTTTCTGACAGGTCTGGACGAAGTGTCTTCTTGTCGGCATCCCCCCTGAAGCCTGTCCACTCGACCTCGACAGGCAAAATGTCAGGTCGAGTGTAAGCTTTCTGGTTCTCGTCGGCAGCTAGTGCATGGATAGCATCATCGATATGGTCGACCAAATCCGTCGTTGCTCCAGTTTGGGGCATCGGTAACGTCTGCTTGGAAATCCAAAGCTGTCCCTTGATGCCCGGATCCATTATGCTCTGCCTCTGCTGCTTCGAAATCGGCTGCGGTTTCGGGTCGTTCATCATCGATCGAACCACTGATATGATCATGGCAGTCTTGAGATCCCATTTGCCTGACGTCTTGGCCAGGCCGAGCGAGTGGGCTGTGACATCCGTAATCATGCGCGGCACCTTCGGTGCCAGAAACTTGACCCTATTTCACAGAGTTCTTTGATCAGCTTACGCATCTTCGCACGAGACAGCATCCCTGCATTGTCCAGGCACCATTGCATGGATTTGATCGGCGTTGACAAGTCGGTTGGGCCCGCCTGTCAGACAAACGGCCTGCAGCACAGGGTACGATCAGTGACGTCGTTGACTTACACTGCTAGCGGTTTCGGATTATTCTCCATCTCGTCGCTCGTTCTTTCGGGACTTGATTCTGCCTGTACAGCCTGAATGCAACAGGTGGAAGCGGAGGAGGCGTTTTGTGGGCTTGAGGTCTCGAGGAATCGAAGTGCACTTGGAGCGTAGAGACTTGGATGTGGTGGGTATCTTACTGGCGGGCGGTAGGTAGCATCGCTGCTGGTTGGTAGACCTGATGGCAGCAGCAATTTTTGGGGCGGTCTGCCTGCCGAGGTCTGGTCATGGCGGTGCCTCAGGGCCACATGGGAACTGACGCCCGTGCATGCTCCACTTGATTAGGTTCATAGGATCTCCTGCTCATCAAACTCTGGCGCAAATGTGTATTCCCGTAGATCTGCCTTGATCATGCACAGAACGTGGCCATGCGGCGCAACTCCAGGATCCTGTCTGGAAATGGGTGACAAAGCGCCCTGATTTGAAAAAAGATCAATTTCCTTCCATAGCTTGTTTCAAATCAACTTGTCTGCTACTACGGTTCACAACGAGTTACCGATGGTTAACGTTAGTGGGGAAACGGCAGCCATCCGCGGGTTCTCACATGTCAATCGAAAGCTTAAAGAGATTTTGCGATCAGACAATAATATTCATCGAGTTATAAAACATATAATACATGACATGAAACGTATCGAAGATTGATGTGTAGTTGTCGTTGAACTCGAGCATGCCAGTGCTCGTCATCCCGCAAGAACGTCTAGCATCGTTAGCAGGGTGGATTGCGGGTTCGCGCCTCGAAAGATGCAGGCCCAGCCAAGGCGTTTCGGAAATGCGTTGCTTTTCCATCAAGAGTCCTGATCATATGAGTCGTAGCAGCGCACCTGCTTGAATTCCGAAGCTTTGGGAATCAACTCGAACGTCCTATAGTGTTGTGTACCATGGTGCGGTGACGGTAGTGATATATTCGGCGTTCTGGTCCAGGAAGCTATCGAGATTGTTAGATGGCTGCATGACTGACTTGACTGCTGTAACTCACTCATCAAGATGTTGGTCCATGTCGTAGTCGTCCAGCTCACTTGCCATCTCAAGGAGATACAAAGCTCGTTGATAAAACCGCTCGTTGCTCCGAGGGCTTGTGACGTTCCCGAGATGTATGTAAGCCTCGGCGGCGAGCTCCAAAGTATGACCGGCAAAACCCCCCTGACTGTGTGATATGGCAAGTGCCCGGTCTAGATGCTCAATTGAAGCCCGAAGCATGTCTCGAGCCTGAACATAATCGGCCGAGTCGACTACCCCAGCGTCGTCTGCAGCGCCCGTTCTCGCGCGTAAGGTGTTCGTCGCTCCCGGGTCCTGGGTCTGTGAAGCACTACTGATATCCTCAGCCTCGATCTTGGCTAGACTCGACTGGGCCTTGAGGAGCCAGGACCTTCCAAGAGCTTTCAAATGGTCAGCACACCTCCTCTTTAATCAACGTCCGAAATCACCTTACCTAGATGGCTCTCTATGTTGTTCTTGCAGTTTTGCAAGATGCAAGCATGCTGTCGCTCCACCCACTCCGCCAAAGACGTGTCATATCCCGTGTCCGGATGTATGTAGGCAAGACGCTGTATCGAAGCAAGAAGTTGGTGGAACGCTGGCGTCCCGAGCTTTTGTATCCGTGAAGAATCTTCATTGATGTAGCTGACCACCGCTCGAGCGGCTCCGAGCGGGCCCTGATAGTTGGATGCTCGCAGTTGAGCATCTGCAAAGTCTACTGACAACAGAGCAGAAATTTGCTTCTCCATGATGAAAGCAGATCTATGTCAATACAAGAGAGAAGACGATGACTGTGACGGTGATAAATATGGGTGATAGAACAGAAATCATCAAAGACAAGGTCCAGGCAGCTTTCCAACTATTCTTATGCGGGCAAGCCGGACAATATCAGACAAACTTGAACCGATTTGAAGTGGAACTCGTGTATGATCTGACAGGACTCATAGCTGAGCGAGAGACAAGACAAGCTTATGCAAGACTAAAAAAAAAACGACAAGAAACACATGGAGTAATGAAGAGAATGAGAAGGTGGTCAGGGAGCGGACCTTGGCAGCGTCGTTCGCCGCAGATGGCTCGGATGGCTCGGCAGCAAGCTGGCGCCAGGCCCAGCTAGGGAGGGTCCATGCGCGGGAGGTGATGATGTTGTGTCCTGAAAATCAAGGTAAAGCTGGTGGTGCTAGCGGAGGAGGAGCGAACGTAAGTATGACCAAGCACCGCGAAACTCGTGTGCTCACGTGGGAATGAGCCTCTCATATTACGTAGGAGAGGCATGGACAGCGAACGACGGGTCCGGGAGTGTCTGCAACGGCGGCTGGAGGTGATGCCGTCGGGTATAGTCCAGGTACCGCGACTGAAGATTTGGACAGAGAACGTGGAGGCTCTTGAGTCAGTCGCAAATGGCCGTATTACCGTCTTACGCGGACTACCACGGTGACTGTCAGCAGAAGAGCGACCTGGAGCGACTTTGCGCTATCAGAGTCTCGATCCATGCAATTCGAGCAGGCAACGTGCCAGGGCGGTATCGAGAGGAGACGAGACGAGACGGGACGAGGTATGAGCCGCTCCAGACTGTCATTTGGGAGCTCCTCAAATGAGAGGCAGAGAAGCTTGTGAGAAGCGAGAAGAGATGACGGATGATACATGACAGATGACAGATGACAGCGTGGACAGCGGACTCAACTCCGGCGCGCTGCAGCTGAACGTCAGGGCGCAGAAGCCCCAAGACCCCGTATTCAGCTGTTCTCGTGCCAACCATCGTTCGTCCGCTCCCCAACATCCACAAACCGCATCACACCACCACCAACATCACCAACATCACCACCACTCCTCGCGCAGCCGTCATTCCCTTCGTGCCTAAGCCCTGCTGTCACCGGCCCAGGCTCGGATGCCCTCAGCCTTGTATTTCCAAGCAGGTCCGCTCGCTGTTCGCGCCATGCCTGGTCTGCGATAGCCGACCCAGTCGCAATGGAGAGCGTCGTCTACGAGGACTCTCCACTCGCCGACTACCTCGAAGGTTCGTGAGGACATAATACCGGCCTCGCCGCCGTTGACTTACATCTCGCACAGGCCGCGGCGAAGCACTCGCTGTCGACACCGAGCTCGAGCCCGAGACAGATCCAGCCGCGTCCACTTATGCGTCCAATCCCACCTTTGCCCCCTCCACAGCGTCCACGGCCTATGCAAGATATCGCAAGCGAATACCCTCGGCTCTGAGGCTGCATGTCCGATCCACCTCAGCATCGATCTCGCGGTTCCAACATGCGTGTACTGGCGTTGTCCGTGGCCGCCTTGGCCAGAATGAGAATGCGGCATTTCTGGACAGGTTTCGCTACAACATCGTCGCGTCTGATCTCTTGAGCGAACATCACCAAGGCTACCCGAAGCAGAGCGACGCGACCGCCAACAGAGATTCCGTTGGCGATGAGGTTGTGAGGCCGGTATTTTCAGCAAATGGTGTCATTGGCATTGCAGTGGCTTCATTTGTGCTCGTGGCCTCCATTGCGTGGGCTCGAAGCTATTCTGGGCGGTCGAATTTGCTGCTAGCTACTCTATTGGTTGTCTTCGTCTCAATAGGTGGCGCCGCCTCGTACTCCTTCGTACGGAGGAAGTGGCTACAGCATTTACGTGCGCAAGCGGCGCTTCATCTGAACACTCTAGTCTCCAATGCTCGAGCATTTGATGCTGCTCTCTCGGCGACGATTACCATCATTCAGGAGGTCGAGCTTGTCGCGCGCGGCTACAGAATCAGCGCACCACTCGCGCCAGTCTCGCGAATGGACGATCAGGGCCAGCAAAGACGTTGCGCCAGGCTGAGAACGGCGTCTCGGAAGGCTATCGATGATCTGTTGCAGCCGCTGGCTCAGGCTGCTTCCAAGCTCAATAAATTGGCTGTACAGGCAGATTTGGAAAGATATCACGACATATATGAAATTACTCGCACTAATATTGACGAAATTGAGCAGCTGGGTTATTCTGGGATAACCCAGGAGGATGATAATGAAAGTTTGAAAGCGTTGAAGCAAGAACTTCAGCAACTTTTTCTGGCACGCAAGCTCTTACTGTGCGACCTGCTTGCGCTCGACGCGGATGGAACTCAGGCTGATACCCCTCGTTGGGCAGTGGTTGCTCACACGCTACAAGATCTGTCATTGAGATACGGTCGATCTGCTGTTTCCCTGGATGAACTGCTTTCCGACGAAGAGCGCTTTGCCGTTCCGGCCACACCGAGATTACCTTTGAGTCCGAGTAGGGAGAAAGCGAGGGCGCAAATACGAAAGCTTGGCGGCTTGTCGTCGGGGATACGTGGTCTTCAGGCGAAGATGCATATACTGAGAGAAGAGGCCGACCGACATTTGGATGGCGCCGAAGATACTGGGGATCTCGGTGCAACATTGATGAGCCAGTACGATGCCATTGGGCTGGACCTCAAGGCCCTGTTGCAAGAATGGGAAGAAGGGAAAGCTTCTCTGTCTCAATCAAACAACAAACGCCAGTCCATGTCTTCTGCGGGACTGCTCTCTCCACGAGCTCAGACCCCAACGAGTTGGGGGGGCACTACAGCTAATGGCGGTAGCCCTTCTGACGCATTCAGAGCCCTCAATGGCGAGACACTCTCTCCCCGTTTAGACGCCACAAGCTCCGACGAGGAGGTTTTCGAAGCAATTGCCATGCCTCGACAACGAGCCGCAAACACTCTTACGCGCGAGGAACGCATTGCGAGGATGAAAGAGGATCGGGTTCAACGAGAAAAGGCTCGTGAGAGCAGTCAGGCAAGCACGAACATGCTTCGTGAGCTGGAGACGGTCCTGAAATATAAGCCCCAGGCAAGCAAGGCCTCACGCCGAGTGACTGTCATGTGACCCGTTCTGGTCATGGTGTTCTGCGATGGGATTTGGACATTTACAGGCGTTCAAGCATGGATATACCCAGGGGTGATTGTGCCGACCTGCCTGCTTTGACCTGACATGTATGACTTGACATCTTTTGGTCTACGAGATGTACGTAGCACGAGCGCGGCTGCGCGATTGGCAAAGGTGCCGTGATTTGGACACACTGGCAGCCTTGATGTATCTTACTATTTCAGAATGAGGCGCAGATGCCTCGGATTCCTCCACGCGAACTGTTCTTGCAACATCCATGACGTGATCACCGTCCCGAGAGACCAGCGCTGTCAATGCTTGCAGAATACCTACCGAGTGACTCGGTTTGCGCTTTGGAAAGTCTGGTCCACAACGCCTCGCGAACGTGGACCATTGCCCGCAGACGAGGATGTTTGGATGGTAAGATGGATCCACTGCAGCAGCTCGATCGACAGATCATGTCGTCACCGTCATTTTCTGCTTGGCTCGTCAGCGACAACACCTCGTCTTGCGGCGGAGCAGCACCATCCGCCATCGACGCATCATTCCATGCCCATACGATCAGCTTTGCCGTGTCGCTGCCATAGGATTTACGGCCGCAGGGCAGAGTATACGATATTGTCGTCGTTGATGCTCGCTGCTGCGTAACGACCAAGACCCCGACGCGCCGTCCGGCGAGACATTTAGAGTTTGGTACTGCTTGTTCATGCACTTCTTTAACTTGACCCCGTCCCCGAGTCTTGTCCGCGAACATTTGTCATAACTCCTCACTGGCGCTGGCAGATCCGCGTACACCACCGCCAAGATGCCTCACCAGGTTCTTGACCGATACGACCTTGCCCTCACCCTCCTCGTGACGGTAGGCTACCAACTCGTTGCCTTCGCCATCGCCTTCACCCTCAAATTCGACAAGCTCACCGATTTCGCGGGCGCCACGAACTTCATCTTCCTCGCCCTCCTCACTCTGCTCCTCCCCTTACCCCAGGAGCACCCCAATGCCCGTTCAATAGTCGCTTCTGCCCTGCTCGCAGTATGGGCCCTGCGACTCGGTCTGTTCCTCCTCTACCGCATACTTCAGACTGGACGCGACACACGCTTCGATGACAAGCGGGACAAGTTCTTCCCCTTCCTCGGCTTCTTCGTCTTCCAAATGCTCTGGGTCTGGGCGGTCAGTTTCCCGGTCACGATCCTGAATAGCCCGGCTGCTAGGCGCGGGAACAACCTCGAGCCGTTTGGAAGCGGACGTGACATTGCAGGAATCGTCCTCTGGGCTGTTGGAATCGTTCTCGAGACATGGGCGGACTTGGTACGCATGCGCTGGAGGAGTACTCGCGATGAGACTGGAAAGGCCATCTGCGACTTGGGTCCGTGGAAGTGGAGCAGACACCCCAACTACTTTGGCGAGATCCTGATCCAGTTTGGAATCTTCATGATCGCGGTGTCGCCAGCGGCGAACGGATACGTGCACGGTGGTGGATACAAGGCGCTCTACGCGTCGATTCTCGGGCCCTTCTTCCTTACGATTCTCCTGTTATTTGTCTCCGGGTTGCCTTTGCAGGAGAGACCGACTGCGAAGAAGCAGTACGAGAAAGGCGACAACTGGCCGCAGTATCAGGAGTACCTGAGGAAGACGAGCATATTGCTGCCTTTGCCGCCGCAGGTTTATGCTCCGATCCCAGTGTTTTTGAAGAGGACAATCTTGCTTGAATTGCCGATATATGTCTTCGACCCAGCCAAGCATGCGGACAATAACAAGCACGGTGATGAAGAAAATGGCTTACGCCAAGAGAATGGCCAGGAGAATCATTGAGAAGCATGCTCATTCTATGAATACTCAGCATAGTGCCTCTCATTTAGTGGATAATATCGGTAATGGATTATGATATGACAAAATTTTTAACGGTTTCACCGGCAAGGTGATCGCACAGAGAAGAAGATCCATTCTGATGAAGGTGATGTATGCCCGAGCTTGGGCCAGCGAATGACCATCGATGCCTGGATAAGATCGTAATGTGGGAAATTTTGAAACGTGACTCGCGTGACTCAAGGATCTGCAGGCATGCGGCTCTCATGGATTCAACATCCCTGGCTTGGAGCCTTCAGGCTTCTGTAAGCTTGATTTGTTTGCGATCAATGATGAATAGATACCAAACAGGTTCTGGTTTTGAATGGTACAAACGTGTTGCGGTACCGATCCTGTTGCGAGGTGAAGCTGCGAGTTTAGAGTTGGACAAGATTCGCAGGCAAGAAGCTCCAGTCGTGTGCTCGCATACGGCCGCATTTGGCCGCGCCTTATCGACCGCCACGCTTTAAACTCCACGCACCTTGTTTTGCTTCTACCAAATAACTCAGCTGTCGCACGAGCAGTTTGCTTGCATATCTGGATCCGTTTGGCATTCTGTCGCTCACTCAGACCTGACATAGCCGGCCGTATGACAGCTTGATAGGACTAGTTGACTGGGCAGTCGGGCTCATCAATCGCAGTCGTGAACGTTTGTTCTCCCGTACAACCAGCTATCACTGCACTCCGCGTCGTTTGCGCCTTTACAAGGATTCCTCTCAGCCTTCGTCGCTCTCGTCATCCCTACACCTACCTTATCGAGCATACAATCAGCTATGGACGCCCGACAGATTGAAGAGAAGTCCAAGGCGCTTCGAAAAGCCGACGAAGTTGGCGCAGAAGCCAGCGTTTTGCTCGACCTGCTCAACGACCTGAAGAAGGGCATCAAGGCTTCGGAGAAAACACTGCGCGAAACAAAGATTGGCGTCGTCGTTAACAAGTTCAAGCAGAACAAGAACCCAGAGGTCGCGCGAGCTGCCAGTGGCCTGGTGCGCAAGTGGCGGGACGAGGTCGAAAAGGAGAAGCAGAACAAAGGCGGCGCAAACGGCAGCAGAAAACCCTCGTCGCAGGGCGGAGGCACGACACCGCAGTCAGGAACCGCCAGCCCGGCGCCAGCAGCCAAGCCGAAGACGGACAACAGCGTGCCGCCTGACAAGAGGACTTGGAAGACGGACAAGGTGGACGTGAACCGCACTGGTGGCAAAGGACGGGATGCGTGCATTGGTCTAATCTACGACGGGCTGGTGTATCTATCGACACTTCCTTCAACCACGGTCTTGCAAGTGGCCATGTCGGTGGAGGAGGCTGCCTACAAAAAGCTCCAGCCTGAGTCGTCGCCTGCCTACAAAGACAAGATGCGAATGCTGTTCCAGAATCTGAAGAACAAGGCCAACCCCGGTCTGAGGGCTAGAGTGCTGCGCGGCGAGATCACACCGGACAAGCTGATCAACATGACGCACGAGGAACTCAAGAGCAAGGAACAACGTGAGCAGGACAAGAGCATAATGGAGGAGAACCTGCGTGAGGCTCAAGTGCCGAAAGAAGAGAAAGCGATTGACACGACGATTCAATGTGGCAAGTGCGGTGAGAGGAAGGTGTCCTACACACAGGCCCAAACCAGGAGCGCAGACGAGCCGATGACAACATTCTGTACGTGTACTGTCTGCGGCAAGAGATGGAAGCAGTAGATGGACTCGAGCGAAAGGCATGGTGGTCCAGCTTCTATCGACCGAGCACGCGCAGTGTACTGCCAGGCACACCTCAACGGTTTCCAACTCGGTTTGCTGGGTTCCCGCTGTTGGACAAGGTAAATTCGACACCGTGTGTATTGGCGGGAAAGCACAGCATTCTGCCGTTATCCCACGCACTGGAGGGCAAGTCAAATTTGAGCTTCACTCCGGACGCTGCAGTGATAGGCGTGAAGAGGCCATACTGGTAGAATGCAGATCAAACGATCTACCTCCTCGACTCCCATCGTCGCAGACCGAAAAGATTTGGGCGGCAAGGACGAAGCAGCACGTTCAGAACAAGTTCTCGTCTGGTCGTCGCGACGGGTTTATGAGAGCGAAGCTTGGCTACTGTGATCGATCCAAACAGTTCAACCAATATTGGCACGTGGCATGCTGCAGAGTCCGGGCTGTCTAGCTTTTATGCAGTGCAGTAACGTGTGGCTTGCCGATACGTGGAACACCACCGATATGGCTGCAACTGTATGAATAAACGCATTCGATAACTCGCAGTCTCACAAAAATCATGCACTTGGACCTGACGCAGAGTTTCAGGACTCAGCCTAAAAATCTTGATTTGCTTACCTGGTACTTAGAAACAAAGCCACCACATGCAAAATTGGGTTGCTGCAAGATGGTGAGTAGCATGGCGAGAACAGGCTTCAAGTAGAGACGGAGCGCAGGTGTTACACTAATGCCTACGCGTTTTCCCCTACATGTCGACAAGACTATTGTAGTGAAGCTTTGAGAATGAAGGCGTTGAGATGGCCCGGAGATGTCAGAGGCGCTGGGCTTGGAGGCACGCCGGTTAAAACGCGGCCGCTGGGCTGCTAAGGAGCCGGGCGAATCGGGGGACGACTCGTCGGAGTCCCGCCTAAAAACCGCTATTCCACCCGTATAGGTGGGCTTGGCATTGTGGCGCTGTAGCAGCATAGTTGTCGCTTCGGCCGGTCCTGCCCAGGGCGCGAGAGAGACTCGCTTCGCTCTCAGCCTTTGACGCCCTGCGGTCGTCCCGACTTCTCACCACGCTCGCTACTCCTACACGGCCACCCACCCTCGCGCTCATCATCCCCCGTCCGACACCTCTTCGTCAGATCGCCATGAATTGACTCTCCAGCATCGACTCTCGACCTCGATCTTGTCTCGTCCTTTCGTCGCCCAGCTGCCCGTGAGGCAGAGGGCCGTCGCCTTCGCTCCTCGTCATGGCCGACCGATCTTTCCCCAGTCGACGATCGTCGAATGCATCACGACGCACCCTCCAACGCCGTTCCTCACGCCTCAGCCAAAATGACAGCCTCATCGACCTCTTCGCCGACGAGAATGAGGCCGATTGTGTGCCTGTTGCCGATGGCTTCCGGCCGGCTTCCGGTGCCTTTTCCGGCGCCTTACCAGGCGACTCCTCACCACCCCGACCCAGTACGCCACAACTCCCTCCACGAGCAGCGTCGCCACCCCGCGCGACAGAGTATCTCAAGAAGCGGATAGCGGGCCAGGAAAGGGGTTCCTCGTCAATGCAAAGGTCATCCCTGTCTGGCTCTCAACGCGGCTCGATGATTCACCGGGCCTCGGTGGCCTCCGCTGCTCCCGCGTCGAATTCGCGACCTTTGAGCACCGTGTCTGGTATATCAATACCTGCTTCGGAGGCTCCTTATACTGTTCCAGGGGGACCCAGCAATAGCTTTGCTCCATATCCTCAAGTCAACGGCTTAAATCGTCATGCATCAACGTCCACCGTACAGACACAGAACCGACCTTACAATGGCCCTAGCCGCCCCGCTCATCCCTATGCCATGTACCCCCAGATACCAGCACACCCGGAACTTGAACGGGATCCTTTCGCAGATCCTGCAGATATTGCAAACGTTGGGTTTCCAGGCATGGCTTCGAGTTATGCTCGAGTGAGAGGGCAGGATGGAGAAGATGCGGACGATCTGATTGGACCTGACGGACACACCGAACAGTTGCCGCCTTACACCCGCTGGCCAGAAGAAATGCATCCTAAAGAGAGAAATGAACTGGAACGAGCGTCGACACCGCTCCTTGCGGCTGGTGACAGAGATGGCGGTGTCGGGCCCTCAGCTTCGAACATTGTCGCGGAATCCCTGCTAGAGCCTTCCTCTGCATCAACATTGCTTGACCATGACGACGACGCACAGATCAATGTTGCAGCAGCAAGGGCAGCAGGCTATGAAGAACCTAATCGGACTCAGCGGTGGAAAGAGAAGGGCAAGAAACGGACCTGTTGGGGACGAGTGCCAATCTGGGCATGGATCGTACTTGTCGTGATTCTCTGTGTGCTCGCAACTGGACTAGGAAGCGCAATGGGATTATACTACGCCAAAACTCATCGTCCACCTCCACCCGATATGGACGCTTCGGCCTCGGCCTACCCAACACAAACTCCTAAGAACAACGAAGGCGCAGCGCCACCCACGGAGACCATTTGGGCAACAGTAACCACCACTCTGATGGACGCTGCACCATTGTCCACTACACCCTCCAATCTGCCCACAATAGTGCCTGGCACTTATGTGGTTCAGTTCAACCCTCAAACGGTTTTGACACCGAATAATAAATGTGTGGATTCACTTTATAATGTCTCATGGGGGTGCAGCACAGAGGCGTATTTGAATCTGTCGATTTCTCAAAAGGACTCGCTGACGTGGATTAATCTGGTGCCAGAATATCCGCAAGGTATGCCCCTCACATACGGGGCTCAAGCGCCGTCGTTGCGGGGACCAGCCATTCTCAGTCCAATGGACGACATCCAAGATCCAGGTAACGGACCTACCATGTTCTTCCAGCAACTCGTCGACAAGATGATTATAGTCAAGCACAGCGAGATGGCAGACGTTCTGGCAAAGCAAAAGAAGATGAACGTTCTCAACCGCAACAGAAAACAGGACTTTGGCTCGTGGAGGCCCAGTGGCGATGACCAGGATGATGACCAGGACGATGATCAAGACAATGCTTTTGCAAGTGCCGACGAGTCTTATCTAGCGCAACGCGAGGCTTCACCTTCCGCACTATCATACCATGATCTGGAAGCCCGAAGTCACAAGAACGGCGACCCGCTGCCTGTTTTGACAGGCGACGTTCTATGGTACTGCTTCTGGAACAACACTCTTTTAGAGGGCTTCATCTACCTCATGCAATCCAACGCCAATCACGACCAGGAGCAGCAAGCGGCTGTCAGTGCGGCCGCTACCTCCATGGGATCCAAGCACAGTTTCACTGCTGCTGCTGCCTCAACGTACACCACCGGTGTGGTACGGAGAGGGGATTCACAAGCCACTACCACTGCCACCCCACCAACGCCATCCGGACCGCCTTGGATTCTTCCCTACAACTTGAAGCTTGAGGAGAGGCGAAGCTCGGGTATGAGCGTTCCTTACTGTCAGAAGATGCTTGCCAATCCGGACGGCCAAATCGTCAAGCCAAGCGGTGCTCCAGATTGGTTCAACATTACGGAGAAGCAAGTCATTCTGAGAGACACCTCCACTTCGACTGGAAACTCGAAACGGAGCAACGATGCGGACCAAGCCTGCAAATGTATCTGGAGGATGTAGTCAATGGCTCATCCACTGATACGACGAGCGACCATGACGTTGCAAAGTGGCTACCGTCGCCAGAACCGGGCTATGCCATTAGTATGCCGAATGGCAATTTCAATGTGAACACGACTTCCAATCGCCCGACATAGTACTGTATATTCACGGGCCAAAACATTTTCTGTCTTCGTTTTTTTTTTTTTTTTTTTTTTTTGGATTTGGATTTGGCACGGCGTCTGGGGGTGTGAAGAGCGACACATGACACGTTGAAGTCGATTTCCAGGCATTGCCGTATGTATGGGGAGATTTGGAGGCACTTATCTACATGGACGCTGGAGTCCTTTATCAGGATGCTGGAATCAGGCAATGAAAGCATATCGTCAATTTTAAGCTGAACAAGCCATTTAGCTTTCAGGGCCCTTTGGGCTCATGTGCGATTGCGCAACGTCTCACTTTGGCACTTTATGTAGCGAATATCTACACCTTTTTTGCCTGGTCATGTCTGAATGTTCATTCACAATGTGTGCACACAAGTCGGCTCGCGGCCCGTACTCGCATGGTAGACTCCCATACTCATCGTAGGTTCCCACCCTTGCAATGCTTTCGTTATTCCTACCGGCGAACCAAGAACAGGCCCACGGTCATAATGCATTCAACACCCAAGGTCGTCTGAATGGCATTCTCAGTCATAATTCTTCGTCCATGCCCACATCCGCCGTTGCATCGACCTTTCCTTCGGATGCGGATGCACTTTCGGACCCCTCATTTCCAGTGCTGTTGATGCTACCACCAAAAATGACGACTCCTGAGCTGCTAATGTCGTTGTTGGACTTGGTCTCGGTACCAAATCCGAAGCCCAGTCCCTTTGCCAAAGCTTCCGCACGTGCTTGCCTTACACTGTCTTCTTCAGCTGAAAGGCTTGAGCGAGCTTTCTTCATGGGACTACCAATCATGCTCTTGTCAAGATTCGACTCGGCCTTGAGGTCGGTGATGGGGTTGTATGCCGTGCTGGGTAGAAGTGGTGTAGTCGTGGACAGGTCTGCTGCGGAAGACGTGTTCGGAGGAGTGGTTGATAGTATCTCCTTTGTTGGTGACGGATGCTCACTTGCGACCATAGAAGGATCTGGAGTCAAAGACGGCGGCTCGAATGAATGCTGACGTTTTAGCTGCACACACCGTTAGTGGACTGGATCATCGTAGAGGCCGGGTCTGATCGACTTACCCTCATCTTCTGGACACCGGATGACAGATTCTCTTGTCTCTGGGCGTCTTCCGGGTCCAGATTTGTCTTGACTGTATCATCATCGTCGTCCTCCTTTTTGGCCTTGGCTAAGCGATCATCCTCATCCTCGTCTGACATGTCGTCATCTTCGACCTTCTTCTTGCCATTCGAGCTCGCAGCCGAATCTCGTATATTCGTGAAACGCTGGGCTGCACCCGCCTTGAGAGCGCCTAGGCTCTTGACGGACTCCTGAACAGACTTGCGCTTGGTATGCTTCTCAGTTGTGACGGGCTTCTTCGCTTTCAAAATGCCCATCTTCTGCAACTGCTTTTCGCCACGGTACAAGAAGGTGAAGACAGCATAAGGCTTGTCCGGAGGATCGATGCCAGTCACAGTCTGTGTACTGATGGACCTCGGATCGAGTGTCTTGGGTTTGGCAAAACTTGTTGCATGATCGATTTCTTCGCCATCGCCGTTCTCGTCCTTCATCTGCTCTTCATCATCGTCATGTGCGTCGAACTGCGGCGAATATTCACCCTTTTTGATTTCACCGCTGGCAAGTACCCTAAACAAAGCCACCTTGATTTGCCCTGCCGATTCCGGCAGCGGGTCGTCATCGTCAGAGTCCGTGTCATCCTCATCCGAGCTCTGGTCTTCATCAGAAAGCTTCTCGAGCGGAGCATCGCCGTCCCCATATCGGAGAACGTCTTGGTGTTTAGGCTTTCGTTTCCACTTGCTTGGATTAGCCGCGTCAATGTCATCGTCGTCGTCGTCGTTATCTTCTTTCTTGACTTTAGTCTTCTGGCGCTTCTCTAAACGGTGCTTCCGCCGCTGTACCTTCTCGGCTGCATCCTTGCTGCCGGCAAGATCGAGCCCGTTGAGCCACCGCTCAAGGCCAACCTCCTTGAACAGAAATTCACGTTCCGCAAGCCCGCTGCCTTCTGATTCGGGTACACCGACCCACCGACTGTTTACCCAAGTCTCTTCGCCCCTTCGCAGAAGTGTTGCTACCTCCTCTTTATTGCGGCCGTCGAAGTATATGTACGCTGCGATTGTCTCATTCTCACTCGCCGTCAGAGGCTGATAAGGAGTCACCGCTCCTATCTGGCTCGTGCGATCGCCCGGTCGTGGTAGATGCCCTACAACCTGAGCTCGTGGATAAGGGTTGTCGGGCGTGGCCTTCGGGGTAGAGTAGGGCACATTCAAGCCGGGAGTGAGTAGTGTTATCGAAATGGCGAAGGTCGACTGTTCGGCTGTTCCGGCAGCGGAAATGCGCGGCTTGGGAACAGGAATGTACGAGGTTATCCGACCAAACTTGTTCTGCTTCTGGATCGAGTGCTCGGCAATTGGACCATCAGGCGTATGGATGCTCACGGCTAGACCCTTGAAGCACGGCATGGTGGGCTAAGATGGCGCAGTTGCAGAATCCGGGCGGGGGACGATGAAGCTGCGGAGCGGTGGAGATTCCGTTCGAGGCGGGTACGTCAACAGCTGGATTGCATGCAGGAACGGGGACTGGATGCAAAGGCGAACAGCAGCTCCAAGGACCAGTGTATCCAAAGCTAGCCTCATGCAGTGGCTATGGACAAATGGGGCCTGGTAGCTGGCCTGGGCCAGAGGCGAGTTTCAGCAGTACAAGGCAACCTGCTCGACGTGAGATCAGGTCCAAGACTTGGCTCGGCGGTGTCCGATGAAGGTCGCAGTCGTGAGGGTAGCGTATGAATCTGTCAACACTTGCCACGGCCGACTGCCGTGGAAAGTCTCAACAAGAAGCGACAGCGAAGCGGAGCAGGATAAGAAGAAGCGGCGGACTGAAGTGGTAGCAAAGCTCCAAGCAAGCTTAGCGCGTCAACGCCGCGACTCTGCAGCGCTGCAGCGCTCGTTCTTGGCGCTCAACCCACCGTCTCGAGCGAGATGGCTTACTTTCCGATCCCGGTCAAACAGGCAAGAAAGTCCGTCTTTGACATCTTCGTGACTTTGTGCCTTGCCTCTCTTTGTCAGCCCAGGGGCGCTTGCTAGCAGCATGAGCGCACCTTATGCACGACGCCTACCTACTCCTCGACATCTACAGCAACGTGAGCGTATAGTAGGGCTTTAGGGTCACTATCCTTCCCTCATACTTGGGCCCAGCCTTGACATATTGCAATGTGCTTCGTTATGATTGAAATCATTCAAGCTGTTCGTGCTCTACGTCCAAGAAGTATCAGCTGACAAACATCCATGCTCCCACGCCAGTCCAACCCAGAATCAGCACCCAAATTCCAAATATAAAGGCTGCTGCAGGACTCCCCCGGGTCAAGCCCTCGTCTCCGTGCATGTAACTAACAGCACCGTGGGCATCGATGAACGTGCCGACCTCAGCTCCCTCTTCGCCGATACCAAAGAACAGCCACAAAAACATGGCCAGCAGACTGATGATAGTGATAGTTGAAAAGGCCAAAGCTAGCCTGGCCGCGTCGTAGCCCTCCACAATTTCCACGACAAAGGCTCTCGATGCCCCATATATCTTGGTGTGGTTTGTGAGTATATCGAGCCAATCACGCTTGCCACGGCCCTGGGCTGGATCGATCCAAAGCTCCCAAAAGTCGCTTTCCGCATATGAGTTCCATCGTCCACCTATTAGAGGGCTGTCAGGCTCTCGAAAGTGTTCGCTCTTGTTAGATCGGACAAAACGCATGCGCACCGACTTTGCTGTTTTGGCGCCACAGAAATGACGAATCTTACCTTGTATGCCTGCGTACTCTGTCTTTGCCAGCTCCACCAGCTTCTTATCGTCAGCTTCCCTTGAATCCCACCACGCCTTAGTCTTTGGCTCTGGCGACCCAAATTGTGGGACGGAAATTGTACTGTTGCGATTTCGTGCTGAAATTGTTAGATTGAATTCGATCGGCCGTGGCGAGTGTTTGGGGCCTGTACGGTCTCGTCTCCGATCTGCAACATCTTGCGATAGTTTGGGGTAAGGGGTTGTGACCATGCTGTCTTGTCGAAAGGTCTTTGTTGCTGTATCATCGATGGACAGTGGCTCAAAGCGCGTCTTGCGTTTCGCACCTAATGATGCTGGTACGGTGACCGACCGCTTTGGGATAGTGCAGGGGTCTATCGGGTTGAGTCTCAAGGCATCTTGGAGGGAGATAGGATCCGTTGGGCTTGAGAAGGACGCTAGATCGAGGTCTCTAGCTGTATTTGGGGGATTTGCGCCATCACCTTGGCGATCTGTACTCCATGTCGTTGTTGGCGTGGTGTCATCCTCCATCTCCAGGCTGAGTCTGCTCGAGGCGCGTGGATACTCCGCAATACGGTTTGCACCAACAACCGCGGGTGCCTCGGAACTCTGCAAATCGCGGTCTTTAATGAACTTGGCCAAGTTTGCAAGCTGTATGCCGGATCCCCCCGCCGCTGGATGGTTCACCAGAGATGGTCGCTTCAACCGAGCCTGCCTTGCTGCTTGAAATATCACAGTTGCACCGTCTTCGGCCGATACACGAGACTCGACCGGACTCGGTTCGGAGCTAATAGAAGCGCGGAGGATCGCTCGTGGTCCCAGAGCAGAGGTGCCATACATATCCGGGGCGCTGCTTGCATCTATTGACGGTAGTCTTGGACGCTGTCCTGCCGGCATTGGTGACTGGAGCGGCCTAGTATCTTCGGCCTCTTCAGGAACTTCGAGGAAGACGCTTTGGACTCTGTCCTGTGCGACTGGTGCATCTTCTCCTGGCGACCCTAGAACCACCTCTTTCTCTGCAGAAAAGGCCGTCTCCGGCGGCGGCATGCCACTGCCAGCCAGCTCAGCTGTGGAGCCACGCCGACTGAAGTCGTCGACAGAATCAGGCCATTGATCGTACAGCGTCTTGCTCTGCGGCTCCGGACTGTTACTGTGGTCGATCTCTGCAGCAGGCTTCACATAGCTCGTTTTTGGGCTGATTTCGGTCGAATCGGAGTATTTCCTGGAACCCAGATTGTCTTCTGCCGAGACGAGTGTTGGTATATGGACACTTGTTCGCGAAAGTCGTGCGGACTCTCGTCGCTGAGCTCGCTTTGAGACGTCGATATCTGTGTCAATCATCCTGGGTACGTATGATTCTGCATACAAATCACGCACCAGAAAACGCTCGGAAGTTCTCTACCGATGAATATGACATTTTTGCCTTGTCTTTGTCCTCAGCGGCGGCCTCGAATGTAATAGACCTCCGGATGCGGTGGTCGTGAAATCCACCGCATCCGGTCTACAAGCGTTGCAAACAAAGAGTCCTCACGCGCAAGAACCGGATCCAACTCAATGGGCATGCTTCGAGATACATCATATCTCATAGGGTCCATATCTCGTAAGACGCGGCAGGAGTCATAGTGATCACTTGTCAAGGAGGTAACGTTGCCAGGCTTGTATCCCTTGATTTGTGTAACCTCAGATTCGAGCGGTCGCTTGTAGTTCTGTTGCACATTGCTCGAGCAAAATTAATTCAAACCTTCTTCAATACCGTGAGTATCCGGAGCATACACGACCAGTAACGGCTCCCCATCGTCGTTTCGACTGCCTCGTAAAATTCGGATCGAGCCGGGAGATAAAGCACTAAGACCACCCCAAAAAAAAAGAGAAAAAAGAGAAAAAAGCAAAAAAAGCGGGGCACGTGTTAACCCTAGTTCACCTTAGCTCTGGCGCTCTCCACGACTGCGACCAGACCAAGCTTAGCAATTGGTGAAAAGAGAAAGAACAAAAAAAAAAGGTAAGCGAGTAACTAGTTGAACAGAGTGGGACTCGAACCCACGCGGATTTCTCCACCAGGAAACAGTCGTTAAGGTAACCTTAACCTGGCGCCATAACCAGCTCGGCCATCTGTCCATTGACGAGTGTCGATGTTCACTTCGTGCTCTTAGAAATGCTTATATTTTCTTTGCACGGCTAAGCCAACGTCGTCTCACGCTTGCGAGTTCCTCCGATGACTATCTCACACTTCTTGCATGTCCTCGCCTTTTTTGCATTGTAGCTGCTGCCCATACCAGCTGGCGCATCTACGAACAAACCAGAGAGCAAGATCTCGTTTGGCAGTCACGAGATAGCAGGGGCACTGATCGTTCGGATTTGAGGTGATCAAAGATTCGAAATTTGAGACCGTATGGTCATGAGAAGTATCTAGGTCCGCCAAATTGGCCCTGTGCAAATTCTTTCACCCCAACGCCATGCTTGCTTTTGGAATCGAGCCATCATAATGCATCAAGTGTCGTGAAGAGCGCAACTTCAAAGCGCAAATATAAAAGTCCATCTCGCAAAGTGTGTCAAAACACTGCCCCTGCCTAATCATCGTCGCTATCAGACACCTCGGCGTCATCATCGTCCTCATCGCTATCGCTTTCTTCACCATCGTCCCCTGGTAGGCTTTGGAAGACTCTGTAATCGTCATCTAACCAACGCTTGCTTCTTGGCAGCTGGTACGGGTCGAACGGGAAGTACTCGTCTAGCTGCAACAACGAATCGTCTTTGCGCCCGGTGAGCGCCGTTTCTCGTTCCAGGACAGACGCGTTGGTTTGCACGAATCGCAGTCTCTTGTTCAGCTCGATCTTGGGATAAATGAAGAGGACACCAACATAGTGTGCCACCTTCGCAAACTCATCCACGATGAGGGGTGAGCAGACTTTGAGCGGGTTAAGAGGTGAAAGGATGTTTTGGTCAAGACTTTCTTTAATGCCGGAGACAAAAGTGTGGCGTGCTGGTTCTTCGTGCAGCATTAACGAGTTGTAACCTGGAAGAGGTGACCCAGGATCGGATGGTGTGGTTTCGAGATCGCGCCAGCGAAAGCAAAAGATGTAAAGGAGCGCTTGGACAAGGGCGTAGTATGTGCCATACTTCGAAAGCTCAGGCCCACGGCAATTTGGTTCGTATCGCTGACGAAGGTCCTTTAATTCTTCACTGATGTAGGCGAAAACATCCCTCACAATCTGAGGTGATACCTGGTTTCCACGAGCCACAAAGCTGGCGAGATAAGCTGCCGCAGACTGGCGAACATGTGTATTTTTGCTTTGATCCATGGCTTTGATCAAGCAGGTCCCCACAAACCTATCGATAAGCTCAGACGACTTCTGTGCGTAGCGGAAGAGGAGAAATTGAGTGTGGCGGGAGCGGAAAGAGGGTAGTAGGTACGACTCGAACTGCGACTCAAGCAGTGCAAACACGCGTTCGTCATTTTCAGGCCCAGAGCCCGATGCCTCTTCGTAATACGCGAAAGTGATATCCATGAGAACGTCCATCCGCTGAATATCTTTGCTGACCATTTTTGCCTTCTCTTCTGCAGACTGAGGACCATTATCACCCATATCGGAGTCATCGTCGTCATCGCTCAGATCGTCGTCGTCGTCGTCCTCGAGCGAATCCATGAAATTGTCGAGGTTTCCAGGTTGGTCAGCAACGAGCAAAAGCTCATCAATGTCGTCGATCTCTTCAATATCAGTCTGAATCTGCATGTCAAGCTTTACAAGCTTCCCAGTGACGGTCGAAAGAATTGCGGCCTCGAGTTCCGGGGCATACTCAACGATTTTGAAAAGGTTGTGGACATAGAGCACGTGCGCCTTTATAGAATCCCAGTTTGCCGGGTATGAGCTTTCAATGATGTTGCGAAGAGTCGTAGGACCGTTATGAGGGAACTTCTGGAGCAGTGCCCGGAGGATCATGTGGATGCGACCCTGTGCTTCTGTGCGTGGTAACGATGCGTCGGGAGACGGCTTGCTGAACTTTTGCACCAGCATTTCCAAAGACTCTCCCATCCATGAGGAGTTCGCTGAGATGAGGACCAAAAGAAACCTGGCAAAAGTCTCGACGTATTCCGTGTCTTGCGTGATCCAGTCGCTATTGATCAAGGCAGAGACGAGGTCCCCGCAGGATTTCGAAAGCGCAGAGGCATTTGCCGTCAGGGCGAGAAGTACCTTTCGTCGTGATGGCAGCTCTTCGGTAGGCGCCTGGACTTTCACGCCGTCTTCGAAAAGGGTTTTGATCTGTAGATATTCTATGTGGTCCCCAAGTTTGTGTTTCTGCAGTGCACGCGACACCTCCTCGCGAATAAGATCCAGTGGCTTGTCATAATCTTCCAGCATGCGTACTTCTACCTCTTTATTGAACTGCACCTTGAGCTTCTTGGCAGGGCCTTCAGCAGAGCCATCCGCGTCCATACCAGCCGTCGTGCTCGAGCGCTTCTTGTGCAGTGTAGATGGGCGTGGCGCAGGCTTGGTTGCCTTAACCACCGTGCCGGCCGGCATCGGTAAGGGAGCAGTGATGGAGACCATCGCAGTATGAATGATAGAACATCAAACAAGGAGCGAAAACGGACGGGCTGCGATGGTCCTGATTAGTGGAAGTGCTGAAGATGGATCTGTCGCACGGAAATGCCAAAATTCTGGGCTGAGTGTGGGCTGCTCGAGGAAGCTTTACCCGTCCAGA
This sequence comes from Cyanodermella asteris, assembly GCA_900618795.1. Taxonomy (NCBI): domain Eukaryota; kingdom Fungi; phylum Ascomycota; class Lecanoromycetes; order Ostropales; family Stictidaceae; genus Cyanodermella; species Cyanodermella asteris. The sequence goes on from UYJD01000002.1 coordinate 1,121,706, forward strand.
CTTTCGAGCTCACGTGATCATACGCAAACCGCGTTGCGTCTCGCTTGGAATTTACCTCTGGACCAACCAGATTCTGGCGATTCTTGTGTCCCGAGGTTTCGTTTGGGCATACCCAGTCTATGCGAATCGGGAAAGCAGATCTACAGTCTCTGGCGAGTATTCACAGATACTTGCTCGGCTGGGCGATAGGCAAGTGGCCGATAAAGGCTCAGAAATTTGCCGTCACGTCGAAGGTATCACGCATTCAAAACTTGAAAGCCACGTTTTATCATAGAAACAAGTTATCAGCCCAGATGGATGTCCAATTAGTTTGATCTGTATGCTTTTCGAGCTATCATGTCAGCTCGCGAGCCCCTTTTTCCAGCACTTGGTAAAGTGGCTTCCTCTTTTTGTGATGATATTTATCTGTGACCAGGACGCGATCCCACTCCCAAGTGATCCAACCACAGAATGCCGAGCAGCATCTCACACAGGTGGTGCGCCGAAAAGATAATTTTCAGACTATGGGTATATGCACAGTCCCACATGATCCACCCTCACCACTGTATGAACGCCTGTCTAAAATGAATGCTCAAGAATTCTCCCAGGCTCCAAGATCAATCATACTGGAACAGCACGCTGATGCTCTCTCCATGATGTACACGTCGAATAGCCTCAGCGAAGATCTGACCAATCTCGAGCACTTCGAGCTTTGGGCAAAGTCTACGGTGCTCGTCTTGCGGCACCGTATTGGTAACAACCAGCTTGTCAAGGTCTGATTTCTTCACCCGCTCAATTCCATTGCCGCTGAGCTGTCCGTGAGTGACGAGGGCGTAGACTTTCTCGGCTCCCTCCTTTTTCAAAAGATGCGCCGCACGAGTTAACGTCTTGCCGGTGTCGACCAAGTCGTCGATAAGGATGCAGGTACGTCCGCTCACGTCTCCAACGAGCATCATCGTTGCGTTTTGAGGCTGGGCGATCTTCGTAGGCCGTCGCTCCTGGTTGACGTTAGTCTTGCTTCCCCGGAAAAACGACGTTCATATACTCACAGAATGAATCATGGCGAATGGCATTCCAAAGCCGTCTGCAATAGCAGTTGCACGCTTTGCTCCTCCTGCATCCGGACTGACGATGATAGCGTTGTGGAAGTCTGGGATTTGATATTGGATGTATTTTTTCAGCAACGGACGTCCATACAGGTTATCGACTGGAATGTCGAAGAAACCCTGGTACTGAGGATCATGGAGGTCCATTGTTATCACATGGTCAGCGCCAGCGCAAGTGATCAAATCTGCGATGAGTGTACCGGCCTGCGCAACCCAGGTCCGATAGCCAGGCTGTACCGAGCCCCCAGCAGCTGAAGCATTCGAGTCGAGAGTATCGCTACGGTTGGGGCGTTTGAGTCCATTCGGCATGGGCTCGAACTGAACCTTCTTAAGCTGCTCATGGGAAACGCCATTGGATAGATGCTTGCTGGGAGATCTATCCGGGTGTGGGGTCGGTGGCACGCTGTCAACGGCGTTCTTTGGCCGAGGTGCACCACTTCTGTTGTATGGAATCTCATTCTGTCTCGAGTATGGGAATAATGGAAGTACTGCTGTCACCCGGTTTGCGGAAGCACCCTTGCAGGCCTGGATGGCGATGACGAGTTCCATCACATGGTCATTGATGTGGCCTCCTCCAGACTGCACGATGTAGACATCCTTTCCTCGGACCGACTCCTGAATCTCGACTCTTGTTTCGCCGTTGCTGAATTTGCCCAGCGTGACACCGCATGGCTGCACGCCAAGATGGCTGCATATGACGCCGACTAGATGCGGGTGGGAGCTAAGTCCAATGACTGTGATGTTGCGAACCATGGTGCCGATAGTAGATTAGCGGTCTCCGTGTTCGATGTCCGCGTCGCGGTGATGGGAGAATTTCACACGCGCCGTGCGATGACCGTAGAAGGACGTGAGGGTGTTTCAAATGCGGTATTCGCCTTTGGCCTCGAAAAAGACCGCGCTGAGTCAAAGCATGGTGAAGATAGGGGGCATTGGTGAAGGGCCGGGTGTGATACCCCGGGAAAAGCAGATATCGTTGCTAGCTCGTGCTTGTGAAGAGGGGGATGCGAGCGATTAAAGCTGGCGGCGAGCCATGGGTCGACAGGGCAGCAGGCGGCTTCAAAGGAAAAACCGATTCTCCTGCTGCGCATCTGCCGAGGAGCGGCGGGCACAAAACTTTGCCGCTCCCGCTGCTGACTTCATTGTGCAGCCGTGCGCCTTGACTCGCCCATCACGTGGCAGAAAAGTCAATTGCCTGGCCGCCAAGCTTGTTCACCTACATATATTCCAACTTACTCGAGTCAGTGATCGCCGTTTGCCGCATGTTGCATGCTACTCGGCGCAATGGCTACGTTGCTGCAGGCAGCAGGATATAACAACGTCAGCAATACGGTGATGAGTGCAGCAATAGCTGTCATATCCAGACACCACCAAGAACTAAAAAACGGGACAGCGACTCTTAGTGCAAACGGTGGTCACCAGTATCACCATCTTCATAGACATGCTACTCTACCACGACACGCTTACGCGAACTCTCGTTTTAAATAGAATTAGATAATTAGTACGCGAAAATATTCTATTTTTGAAAAGAGCGATATACCGTAATTTAGGCGTATTATAACTAATTAGTTTCTAGACTATCGTATCTCGACGGTCTCGTTAAATCGGGTATTTAGATATGTTTAATACTCGCGGGCGCGATTTTTGAATATAGAGTGTCTTTACGTACTAATTATCTGATTCTATCCTAAACGCGAGCTCGCGTAGGCGTGTCGTGGTAGAGTAGCATAATTATTAAGATGGTGGTGTTGGTGGCCAAGTGTAACGCGGGCACGGGTTGGTTGACTGTGTAGGCGACCAGTGAAGGTCGGCGTCAAGTCTGAA
>UYJD01000002.1:1124793-1205835 GCA_900618795.1 Cyanodermella asteris
GGATGGGGACTTTCCGGCGGCCATGTTGGTGACGTCAGTGCTGAGTATGCTTTCCTTATGATTCACCATCAGGCTGCGAGGCGTGACATTGAGCCCTCATTCGGCAACTTTCTGGTGTTTGAATAGCTTACTACTGCTCACACGTGAATGTGGGGAGAATTAAAGTACTCCTTGAAGCGACTTCAAGTCGGCAGCACAGCGGAGCGAAAAGTTGACTCAACGCTATCCGAACGATCCCCCGAGCCATCAGCCTCTTCATTCATCTCTTCGCCACTCTCACCTGGCTTAGCATCGACTCTGCAGAGGTATGCCCTTGTGCAGACAAACCACAAGGTTGCGATTTGACCCCTCTGAGCTGTCCGAGGAGTGAACCCATTCACGTATCACATCAGCCAGAATGCAGTTGAATCCTCTGCAATCGCTCAAAGTGTCCGCTCACCAGATTGCCGCCCACGGGCTAATTCCAAACACATCGATCCAGCGACGACCATTGCTCATCTATCATTCGGCATTTCCAAATTCCGAGTGTGCAACATCGATCGAGTCCCATCTCGAATCGATCGGCGTCGTGACACCGCAATGGAGATATACAATGTATAGCACGAGCCACTTTCATAGCACATCGCACGAAGTTCTTGCAATCGCTGCTGGCCGAGCAAAGCTCTGCTTTGGCGGAGAGGAGAACGCTGAGCGAGTGGAGCCAATGGTGAGCAAGGGTGACATCGTTATTGTGCCTGCGGGAGTCGCTCATCGGCTGCTCGAGGACGTCGATGGCGGCTTTCAGATGGTGGGTAGCTATCCCAAGGGATCTTCATGGGAAATGTGCTATGGAAAGAAAGGAGAGGAGGAAACGATAAAGAAGATCGCGTCGCTGGGGTGGTTCAAGAGAGATCCGGTCTATGGAGACGATGGTCCAGCTCTAAAACTTGGAATTTGATCCAACCCTAGCACCCGATCTGATGGTTCGATAATGAGTGTATAGTGAAGTTCGACGGTCTGCCGAAACACACCTGCAAGCTGAGCCAGGAAGTCTTGCTGTAGTCTAGTTCGCTGTGACGACAAAGGAGAAGTTCCTTGTAAGAGTCCGCCAGCCTGCGTAGGGATATATCGCGCGTATACCGCGAGTGTATTCAAGCAGTGATTCCGAATTGCAAGGAATTCAGGCCAGTCCACATAAGTCATGACCCACCTAAGAATCGACTTAGCGAGACGGGTGTAGTGGGGTTAGGGGAGCTGCAGCCGCTATTGCATCACCTATTAATGATCGACTTCAGGGGCACCGCGAGCTAATTCTGGGCCACTGCCACGTCGGGGTGATGGGTCATGACTTATGAGCGCGGGCCTTAAATGGCGAAATCTGAATTGCACCGCCACCTGTCTCATTCAGATGTGGCTGGATGTGGCTCGTGACTGCCGCCTGTTGGAGAGTCGCCCGTGACGCTTCCTGATCCCGTCAGCCTTCAACTCCCCTTCGTGCTTCACCGACGCAGCCTGAGGGGGGAGAAAGAAGCTCGTCACCTTTCAGCAGCTCCTCTTCGAGACTACCTGCTTGTGCGGCCTTGAATGTCGCAGACAGTACCCTTGTCTTATCGATTCCGCGATATTTAAACCCTCCAGGTCCCCAGTTTCAGCCCTCGGTTTCGCCTACTCAACCACTCGCCCGCCACTTTCTCTTCACAGGCATCTTCGGAGCCCTACTGCCGCTTGCCTGAATCTCTTATCACTTGCACTTGCTCGTGCTTTGCCGTTCCAAAATTACAGCTATCGACTGCTTACCCATCCAGACAGCGATTCCCGCCGTGACGACTGACTTCAGTGATCTCAGCCCGATCACCCGCCTGCTCCTCGAGCCATCTCTGCTACGTTGCATGACTTTTCCCAGTAAGACCACAAAGATGCCTAGCAAAATCTCTATGCCGCCCAGGCCGGCGAAGGAAGATGTCGACGGTACCTGGGTGTACTTGGAGGCCGGCGTGGAAAAGATCCAGTACTACCTGCACGAGGGTCTGGACATGGAAACCTATATGAACGTTTACACCGCAGTCCACAACTTTTGTACGGCCCAGCGTGGTAATGCCATGACAGGAACGAACCTGGGGATGGGCGCAACTGCTCAGCGTGGGGCTCATCTGATTGGTGATGATCTTTACCAGCGTTTACGGCACTACCTTCGCAAACATCTCGAAAGTGTCTACGCCAAGGGTCGCGAACATACCAGCGAAGCCTTACTCGCATTTTACATAAGAGAGTGGAAACGATACACCAACGCCGCCAAGTACATCAACCACTTGTTCAAGTACCTAAACCGACATTGGGTGAAGCGCGAAGTGGACGAGGGGAAGAAGGATGTCTACGACGTCTATACATTACATCTGGTCATGTGGAAGGACGAATTCTTCACCAAGGTGCACGAGGACGTCATGAAGAGCGTCCTGGACATGGTCAGGAAGCAGCGAGAAGGTGAGACCATTGAACAGTCGCAGATCAAGAGCATCGTGGACTCGTTCGTCTCTCTCGGCTTGGACGAGCAAGACCCGACCAAGACCACGCTCGATGTGTACAAGTTCTTCTTCGCCAAACCATTCCTTGAGGCTACCGAGGCGTTTTACCGTGAAGAGTCGAACCAATTCCTTGCCGACAACCCTGTTGTCGAGTACATGAAAAAGGCCGAAACTCGTCTCAGCGAGGAGAGGAACCGTGTGCCCATGTACTTGCATTCAGACATCCAGTCCGACCTTTTGAAGACATCACTGAAAGTTCTGGTGGAAGAGCATGCTCCTACGCTTAGGGACGAGTTTCAGCGATTGCTCGATTCCGACAAGCAAGACGACCTTGCTCGCATGTATGGCCTGCTCAGTAGGGTTCCTGCAGGCCTGGACCCGTTGAGAACTCGCTTTGAGGAGCACGTTCGCAAGGCTGGCGAAGCTTCCGTTAATACCGCTGCCAGCCAAGGTGAGACTATGGAGCCGAAGGTCTACGTTGGCTCCCTCCTCAGCGTGTACGTGCGATACGACAAGCTAGTCAAGGATGCCTTCAAGGGAGAAGCAGAATTTGTCCGGAGTTTGGACAACGCATGCAAGGAGTTCGTCAACCGCAATAGCGTCTGCAAGACGAATACGACGAGATCGCTGGAGCTTCTCGCCAAATACACCGACTCACTGCTCAAGCGCAGCGGTAAAGATGAGGAGGGGGACATGGAGGAGACCCAGAGCAGAATCATGACTATCTTCCGATTCCTCGAGGATAAGGACGTGTTCCAGAAATTCTACCAGAAGATGCTTGCCAAGCGTCTGATTCACGCTGCGTCAACCTCAGACGAGGCCGAGATTAGCATGATTGGCAAATTGAAGGAATCCTGCGGTTTCGAATACACAAACAAGCTCCAACGCATGTTCCAGGACATGCAAACTTCCAAGGATCTGAACCGCGATTACGCTATTTGGCTTTCAGAACACCTCGACGAGAAAGAGCAAAAGGCCGTCGTCGACTCGCAGTTTTCAGTTCTTGGCACCAGTTTCTGGCCTCTGCCACCGCAAACCACAAATTTCACCCCGCCGGAAGAAATCATCAAGAACTACGAGCGTTTCCAGCTCTACTACGATAAGAAACACACTGGTCGCAAGCTCACCTGGCAGTGGTCGTTGTGCAAGGGCGATGTCAAGGCGAACTACATCAAAAACGCGAAGGTGCCGTACCAGTTCTCCGTCTCCACATACCAGCTCGCAGTCCTGCTGATGTTCAACGACGCACTGACGGTCAGCTACGAGGACATGCTCTCCGCCACTTCACTATCGAAGGAGGTCTTGGATCCTTCCGTACAGGTCATGGTCAAGGCCAAGGTTCTCCTGGCATCTCCCGAGGGCGGGAAGACCGAGCCTGGCACCACTTACAAGCTGAACGAGAACTTCAAGTACAAGAAGATCAAAGTCAACCTGAACCTGCCGATAAAGACTGAGCAGAAGGCGGAAACTGAGGAAACTCATAAGACGATCGAGGAGGACAGGAAGCTGCTGCTCCAGTCGGCTATTGTCCGCATCATGAAGTCACGGAAGACTTTGCGCCATGTTGAGCTTGTGCAAGAGACCATCAATCAGGTGAAGGCGCGTTTCAAGCCCAATATTCAGGACATCAAGAAAGCAATCGACCAGCTCATCGACAAGGAGTATCTTGAGCGACTAGAAGACGACAACTTGGGCTACCTTGCGTAAGAAGTCTTTATCATCAAAGTTTTCCGCCTTCCTACACATAGCTTTACCCGGATCAGGGTGTACGAAGGGTTCGATTTAGCTTAACAGTCTAGACATGGTTTCCACGGCATTCACGAAGAACGCTACGAGGCGAATGGAGTCATAGAGGCCATGAATGCCTCCGGATCAATCAAATGAGAAGCAATGCTTATTTTGAAAATTGTTGTTGCCCCGCTTCAGCTCGCTCTCGGGCCCCGTTTCACGTCCAGCATGAATTCTATCCAGTTTCGTTTGCAGTATTCAAGCAGTCTCATCATCGCTCCTTGGAACTTCAAGTACCGGTTACAGCCGATGCGTAGAGTAGTAATCGTACATATGTACAAGCAGGTCTATCTGCTTTTGGAGTAGCGTCTCATCTATCAGTTGAAAGCTCAATATAGTCATGACATTCGCATCAGCTTTGAACAACCAGGGTCCCGAGCTCCGCTCATCGTTTCTCCTTCGTTGCTTGGGGTTCTGGTGGGCCTTCCTGCTGGGCTTTTGCAAGCTCTTTCGAGACTTGCGCATGGGCTCGCTCCAGTTCCACTTCGACTTCAGGCAGGTTCAAAGTCAAGGCGACAACCTTTCCATGACCTTCGGGATAAAGCAATGTCTCTTTGTCCTCCGCCGTCGAAGACCTCGAATGAACACTTTCCCCGGCGTCGGTCTTCCCCAGCAGCTCCATAGCAGCCGCCTCGACCTCCGTATCCTCCGGATCCGACTTCTCGGCACCCTCCTTCTCGCCCCGTTTCTTCAATTCCCCGACGCGCTCCTTCATCGTCTCCACCACATCCTTGCTCACCGGCCCGGCATCCCACAACCTCTGCAGCACCTCGCTCGGCCGCTCGTTCACCAGATCCCGCTGCAACAAGTGCTCGATATGCCTGCACCCGGCCCCCGCCCTCCAGAAGCTCCACGCCCGGAACACCAGGTAGAAAAACGGCAAGTTCGGTACCACGGGGATCAGCGCCACCGGCGCCGTGAACGGCATGATGATTATGCTCCACCACATCTTGCGACGGTATATGCCCTTGTTCTCCGACGCCAGCTTTTCCAGTACGCCCCTGATGTCGGATCGTCGGAACAGGCGCGACGGGTAGACGACGTCGACTTCGGCGGTTCGCCGTCTCGCGCGTTCCGACGGATCGGTTGATTCCGAGCGGGAGATTTGGGAGAGGGTGGTTTCGTCGCGGGCGCGCTGGGAGGAGAGTGGGGGGATGGATTTGAGGCCCCATTCGGTGTAGGGGATCTTTGCGAAGAGTTGGTTGCCCCAGGTTGTCACTTTGAGCTTCCAGCCCGAAGGCGCGGCTTCCCAGGATACCCAGGTTTGGTTTGCGCGGGTCGTGATGCGGTCGAGGATGGGAGGCTTTGGAGGTGCTGAGGGGGATGGAGGCGAATGTGCGGAGTCTGATGAGGAGGTTGAGGATGTACTTGAAGCTGGGAGGAGGGCGGAAGGTTTGGTTCGTTTGCAGTAGATTAGGGTGCGCTGCCGTGTGATGGGGAAGAGGTATAGACGCATTATGGCGGAGAACTCGCAACGGCGGTAACTCAGAAGCGCGGAGCTTTATTGGACAATACGGTGTCTAGCACTGATGTTGCGCTTCGAATGTAAATTGAAGCTCTTGTGCTTGAACGAATATGTCGGAGAAGGTGATTGCCGAATTGTTGCGCCGCAAAATCTAGCTCAGGTGCTGCCCATGGAGGACCAACGTCGGACTTATATCGTGCACATCATGATGTTCCCGAGCTCTTCATTTCGTAACGGCGTCGCAAGTATGTCGGGGGCTGGCTCGGTGTATGGTGTTTTTGCTTTCCCAGGCAAACATGGAGGATTGACGAGTCGATCCTGCGAGATCTACGGTGACGCAACTCCCGCCAGGCACATCCGCTTCCAAGGAAAACATCGTTCGCGTCCCCAGCATCATCGCTGTATTTACCCTTGGTCGGTTGCGAAGTGCTTCGAAGGCTCGTCAATTCTCCAAGCCTGCGTGAAGGCACTTTCAAGCACGAAATGCATACGAGATTGTACTCCAATGTCAAGCAAATAGCTTTCGTGTAACCGCTCTCCGCAAAGCTTGGCATCGAATGCCAGCAGAGAAGGTCCAGATGCAAGAACAGATGCGAAGGATTGAACGGGTAATGCTATTCTTCGTCCATAGTTCCCTGGGTATCAATAGATATCAAAATCCGGTCCCAAACGCCGTTGCCGTGATTCCACCTCAAATCCACGCAAACCGTATATACACACATTCACCAAGCCGACGAGCTCCTCGCGCCAATCTTCACAATGAGTCGTAAAAGCGTAATGCTAAATGTAACAATCCAGCTGACCAAACTGAGCAAGATGGTAACGAACACCGCGATGTCGAGTCTGCGGTTGCTGCCCTCGCAAGCCTGCGTCGTCACGTTCCCAACCATGTCCGTATCGAATGCATTGTCCGCCGAAAGCGTAACGTTGACCGTATACCAGACCACAAACAAGAGGTCCAGAAACAGGAGTCGAGCTTTGGACAGCGGCTTGCGCAGCCCGATCGGCTTCCCAAAGTACTCGTCGAAGAAGATGTACGGCAGGTACACGATGGCCAAAGCCGCCAAGACGACCATGAGATCCGGCGACGCATCACAGATTCCCTGCTCGGCGGTCCATCGTGCTTGGATGAGCGTGCCTCCCAGCGTCAGCGTGGCGATGCTGAGCATCCACATGAAGAGTCGGTTCAGACCGGGAACCCAGGGGTTGAAGAGCAGGTAGTGCCATACTCGATCCTGGATCGGCGTGAGAGCGGTACTCGGCAGCGCCGAGGTGTCGTGGTGGAACGGCCGGTCCAAGCTGCCAAAGACCTCGTCCAACTTCTCCGGGTCTTGGAAGATTGTATCCTCGGTTGTGAAATCTCGGACAAATGGTCTGTAGCGGTCTGCTAGGGTAGGCAGGGGTTGGCTGATGTAGGGCGTTTCTGCGCTGCGGTTGGCATCGTGGAGATGGCCCCTGCCGGGCGCCATCCGGAGCAGAGCAGGAGATATGAGATGAAACCTATTATGTGTATGCGCAGGAATAGAGTAGTGGTAGTGAGTGACTGTAAATTTCGAATTACCTAGTGACTGGAGATGATGAATGGTGCGGCGACGATTGGCGAAGTGGATTGGCTGGAGATGGAAAATAGCGTGTGGTTGATCATCTGAGCTGATCGGGCGAGTGGCTGGGATTTTGTGCACCTTAAATCCCAACTTTAATCAACCACCACGGTCGACACTTCCCGTCATGGCTTTCTTTGCTGACGCCCTGCATGTCACGACGAAACTGCGTTGCGCTCTCTCTGCACCCCAGCTTCCGTCTGTATTGACTTGTTCGCCGCCGCATACTTTGGCAAGCGTGTCTGCAGCATCACGGACTGTAATGCAAAAGCCAGATGGGGACGAATAGGTGAGTGCCGCATGTGGCGCAATAACCGTCGGATATTTGAGACAGCGTACAAATGATAGATACGTCTGCTCCATTCTAACGGCATTTTGTTTCTCCCATCCTTTTCCAGCAGTTTCCCACCTTCGGCCATATCTGTCTCCCTTGGCGCAACCGTCCCATATGCCCATGACCGATCGTCAGCTGGCAAACTGCCTAGCCAGCAAATGTTATACTATTGTTTTGAGCACTTGAATCCTTTTCAAGTGACTATTACTACAGTGTCACCTTTGAACCTTTCGGACGACGGTACGTCCACTTCTACACTTACAGCTGCCCACACAAAATAAGGCACGTCAAGGTGGGCCCAGCAGGTCCTACGCAACGAGTCCCACTGCTTCTGCAGGTAGTCATTTTTGTACAGGCTCATTCACTATTTGTACAGGCGCTATGCTCCTCAGCAGCTGTTAGCGGTGCTAGCGTGGTTTCTTAGGCTGAGTCCCTTAGTGAGTCACTCGGTAAGTCACTCGGTCGCTCCTCGACAAGTATGTCAGCAAGTAACTTAGTGAGTACCTCAGCGATTTCCTCAGCTAACGCGCTAGCAAACACCCGAGCAAGTGCCTTGCTAATATCAATCAGCGCTGAGAAAGGACATGCAAAGTTGGCGGCTGTGAAGTGCAGACAGCGCACATGGATGGAGCGGAGAGATATGTTACTGAGGCAGGTACTCATGATGTTGTTGATATGGGACACGACTTTATTCGTTTGGGACTTTGGAGTATGATTCGAGGAGTGTCCGGATCGCAGTCGGTGCTTCGGCGATGTCTGGATCGTACCACTCGGTGTGGTGCTCCTGCTGAGCTTGGTCGTCCACGTTGACTGCTGCCATTGCTTCCTTCTAGCCAGCTGTATAAATGATCCATTTTTGAATTTAAACGAGGACTTTGGTATGTGCAAATACATACAGTGTTTGTGAGCTTGGTTTTCTAGCTTTCCGGCCTCTGCGACCACCTATTCGGCATAGTGTGCTCTATCTGTGAGATGTCTAGTGAGTAGTGAATGAGAGGCCAGTAGGCGAACTTGAGGCCTACTTTAGCCGCAGGCTGGTTGCCATTGCTGGACACACTCGGACCAACTCAACAATACTTTTCACGTGTTTGTCATCGGAGATCAGACATTCTTCGACCTAAATGACCGGCTTAACGATAGGCTGCCTCGCCGTTCGGGGTTAGGGTGGGTTAGATATTCATTGCGATATTCATTGCCTAAACGGTTCGTCGTTTACCTGTCCGAATAGGAGCTCTGCAGTGAGACTGGTCATAGGGCTTCGCCAGAACTGGCAGAGATGAGATCCAAGATTCTGACACTCATTGTTCATCTTCATTGACAGGATTCTTTGCCTCTGTAATCTGTCATCATGCATTCGCGGGGTTTCTGACGACCCTATTCAGAGCCACATGCTAAACCATAGACACGCGTCGTCTGAAAGGTATTGCATCGCCTCGTTCAGGGCAACGACATTCACCTAGAACACGTCGCTTTGGCCACCAGCATAGCATGATTCAACATATTTCATACTCAAGAGAAGGAGATTTGGGGATGCACTTCTCCCTCAAGCTGACTTTGCTGCCGCCAACTCCGGGTACACCGGTACCTTCCAGCCTCCTTTGTCCTCCTGCGAGAACCGAGCCACTAGATCAGGTATCCGGAGCCAACAAACGATCTGGAATACGAGCAAGAGAATGTTGATGCCGAGCTGGGTCCCCGGAAGGAAAATATGCTTCATCATCGGTTTCAGCTTCTGGGCCTCCGTGATGAATGGGCGCATAGTGCTTTCGTAATTCGAAAACGCCACCGGCAGATCATCGCCATGTCGCACGATTTCGCCAGCGAGCACGTAGGCTCCCACGAACGCGCTGGTCGTGCCCATTCCAGTCATCGGACACGGGCAGTACCCGGCATCTCCGAGCAGGACGACCCGCCCCTTGTACAGCGTGTCCGTCTTCACCTGAGCGACTTCATGGCAGTAGAAAGTCTCGGCCTTCATCATCCCGTCGAGTAAGCGGTCCGTCTGCCAGCCCGAACCGCGGAATTTCGACAGGAAGAAATCCTTCTGCTTTTCGACTGGTGCGCGTGGCACGCTGCCGTATTCACCATTGTCGTCGCGTAGCAAGAAGTAACCCTGCGACTCCGTTGGAGAATGTGTTCGTACCATCATGCCTTGCCCCGGCGTTCTGAAGGCTTGGCGAATCTTGCTGTCGCTCTCGATCGTGGGCATGATCCAATAGGCCTGGAGAATTCCGACGCGGTTGTAAACATCCGGAGCGTCGGGAGGGAGAATCGCTTTCCTGACTCGAGAGCCTTGTCCATCGGCTCCGACCAGGATATCGAACCTTTCGGTTTCTCCGTCCGAGAAGTAGGCAGTGACCCCTCCATCGTCTTGCTTGAAGCTGTCGACGGTCTTGCCGAACGTGTATTTGACGCTGTCTTTCGTTGCATCGTGGAGGATGCGGACCAGGTCACCTCGCATGATCTCGTATTCCGAAGTAAGTGACTAGCGTACTGTAAGCAGTGTCTCAGTGGATAAGCCGGTCTCATCGCACGCCGTGATTATCGACCTTTACAGCAACGGGGACTGTACTCACTTGCGCACCCTGTCCCGATTTGTTTGCCAGTATAGTTGCCCTGACTTCGCCTTTCTCGTTGACCCACGCCACACCATCTTCGTCGACCGTGCTGCGACGAATGGTTTCGAGTAAGCCCATTCGCTTGGCAATACCGATGCCCTGCGCCCGAATATCTATCTGCGCACCCGATGCACGGAGAGATGGGATCCGTTCGACAATTGTGACTTGGTGACCGGCGCGGGCGAGCCAAAAGGCAAGGGCTGGTCCAGCGATGCCACCCCCGACGATTAGTACTTTCAACGACGACATTGCGACAGATTATGATAATTATGTTAGATGCAGTCGAGAGTTGGGAGCGGTCTGATGTCAAGATATACTCATCGTCACGGACGATAGCAAATGCCGTTGACAGCAGACTACACTCAGCTGTTGCAGTACGCGTATTTCATCTTCAGCCTTATAACGCGTAGTCGAGGACTGTGAAGTCGATCAACACGGTCGATAGCATATCCTGAGACAGCATTCTCAGCATCGGAACCGCCTCATTGCATCATAGCCGAGCATGAGCATGGTTTATTTTCCGACAGAGTGTGCTTGATTCGAAGAAATATTTGTCGTGCCGCAACAAAAGCATGGAAGTGAGCACGTGTCGGGCATTTGTCGGGCCCGAAATGTGTCACCAGCATTGCGCAGCTTTGACCGCTACGAAATCACTCCTGCAACCCATCTAGTCGGACAGAAGCCTGGATATTCAGCCTTACGATGCCACTAAGTACTAGTACTAGTAGTTGCGAGGATGATGCGAGGAGCAGAATGACGTTGGACGGAGCACATGGCGATTCTCCACGCAGTCACGTGAGCACGTCCTCTAGTCCGTGTTATCAAGGACATCTCGCGGTAGATTAAGCATCCATCCACGAGACGTTTCGTCTAGGTGATTACGAGCTGCATCATGTCTTTCAAAAGGAGCCGTGTTTCTCGTAACAGTTTCAATCTATGATTCCGTCGCAAATTTATTTTCCCATCATGCCTGACCGTGCCTGAAAGCGGACCAAGGCTTCATTGCCAAGACCTCTAAATGAAGGAAAAGAGTTTAGAGAATGCAGAGTTCCAAGTAAAGCTGCCTCTTATCATTGCCGGTGCTCGTGGAAGCGCTGCCACACTTGCTCTGAACCTGGAAGCCGGTCGAGCCATCAGGCTTTCGCACAAGTTCGACATCACTGCCGTCGACAACAGTGCTGTCGCCATTCGACACGAAGCGCAAGCCAGTAGAGCTATCCTCGGTTCCTGTAGTGCTGTCTGCTGCGTCGACCGAGTCCTTCAGGTGCAGCAGGGCGGCGGGGCAGTCAGCGGCGTCGATGGCATAGGGATTAGCAGGCTGGATTTTGGCTGTGGTGTTCTCGGAGCTGTCTACGTAGTTCTTGACCTGGCCAAGAGCAAGAGTCAGGACGTCCGCAATGTAGTCGATGGCGCCGTTGCGGCAAGCAGTGCCCTTGGAGACAGGTCGCATGACGACGGCGCCGTGGTCGCAAAGACCGAAAAGAGCGCCGTCATTGGAGCAAACAACGATGCCATCGTTGGTACCATCACATTCGGCGCCGCCAGCCAGGCTGGTGCCGCTGGGGCTGGCGACATTCTTGGTAGGTGTGACAGTAGCCTTGGCTGAAGCTGTGGAGATGGCGCTGGCTGTGTGGAGGCCGATAGAAGACTGCTTAGATGCACTTGGAGTCGAGATAGGGACCGTAAAGGTGCTTCCTGCTCCACCGTTGGCGCCCGTGATGGTAGCGGCCTTTGTGGTCGACGGGGTCACCGAAGGAGCCTTGATCGTCGTAGGGTACAGCGAGACAGACTTTGGTGTGGTTGACTGAGCGAGCGGCAAGGTCATTCCAGTACCGAGCAGCACAAGTGAAGTCGCAACAGACGATGTTGCTGGCACAGTTGTCGTGGCAGCATCCAGAATCTCGAGCGAAACCGGATCAGCAAGCTGGACCGGGGAAGCACGAACAGTGGAACCAGCCACGAGGAGAAGGAGAGAGCTCGAAAGAGAGAACAGCATAATGAACGACTGGAAGCAGAAGAATATGGCAACAAGAAAGATCGTGCGTGTTCCGAAATGGGGCACGAGGGTATCCGAGGGGGAGTCGAACTTATACTATACTCGAGGCATGCAACCAGGCTCCGCCGCGTATGAATGGATCCTACGACTTCAAGCCGGCGTTCTCGCACCATTGCTACAATGCTCAATCTCCGCGCTGGGCAGGCTGGAACGAGGAGTGCGTGGGAGGGTGGCACCAGCAGCGGCGTCTCCCACGTGCCGGCGTTGAGATAAGAAGTCGAGGCAAGGTGAAACAGGGTGGGAAATGAACATCGGCGCAGAAGCCCTGGGTGGTCGCGTCAGGCCTCAATTGGCACCAGACAGCGAGCTGGGTGGCGCAATCATGCTGAAGACGGCCGTGCCGCAGCGTGCAAGGGTGGAGTGTAAGTGTGTGTCGTGTTTTCGTCAGGTCGCAGAGGAGTGAAGGAAAGAGAGAAAAAGAGTGAAGTGGCCAGTCAGGTGAAGGCGGGCTGACAGCTCGCCTGCATTAGCTAAGCAAACGGCAACAGCCAGACTCGACTGTCGCTGCGAAGGAGCACAACAACGTCGCATCTGCCCGAATCCTGAGACGCTGACCAGACATCTTCTACCACGCTGCGTTCTCGACACTGCCTTCTTCTGCCTTCTTGGCCCTGTCTGCCGTCCCTGCATACCTGCCAAAACACTCTCCGAAGCAACCTCGAGGCTTTTGCGTTGGGCCAGGGGCCTGGCCTCATGCTTATTGCCGTCAGCGCCGTCGCTGCATGATGGACCAGACTCGCACGAATCCTTCATTTCCGCAGAAAGCTCTTCGATCCATCGGTTGGAGCCTCATAATCTTCGCGTAAACGCTCGTACGCACGCCATCTGTGTTTGAGCAGGTCCAATCCGGGCGAATGCCACCTCGATGCCATTCGTCGCCGAACACGGTGCACGTCCGCATAGCGATTGTTCGGCAAATCGTGTGAGGGAGCTCTTATGTATGCGATAAGAGTCCCCATCTACTCTTCTCTGCCTTTTGCGAGTCCCGTCTTAGGGTCCTGTATACTCTCCTTTGAGCGTGCTCTTCTTCTCTTTCCATGTTTAGGAGCATCGCTGGCGATCTCTTGTTCTAGTTTAAAGTCGACCATCCACGTTCATTCGAGGTCCAACTCTTGCGCTCTTTCCAGTCGAATATCTTCGCTCCTTCACCATGAGTTTCATCAACCCTTCCCAGCTGCTGGCGCTGGCCGTTGGCTTCATGGATGTGACCTTTGTCCTGCTGCTCCTCCGCGGCGTCACAATCCGTATGACGAGACGCAAAGTCTACGCCGATGATATTGTTCTGGGTATCGCTGGTCTTCTGACGGTTGCGATATGCATCAACATGATCACAGCAACGGCATATGGCATCTGGGGCCGTTCTCTCACACCTTTTGTAATTGAAAAGGGCAAACCAGCGGCATTGTTGTCTTTGACACCATCTTACCAACAGAACGCCAAAGTAAGTGGACTTTGTTGCATGGCTTCTCCTACTTCATAACAACGACTGACAGACTCAAAGTTTTTCTGGGCACAAAGCATCCTGTTTCTCTTCCAGATCACCGCGGCCAGACTCTCTATCGTCTTGTTCTACAGACGGACCCTTGTTCCGGAGCCGTATGGCGCCCTGCACTGGGCTACCGTGGGCGTTGCCGGTGTCCTGGGCGTGTGGCTAGTGGGCTTCTTCTTCGCTTACCTGTTCCAATGCGGCACCCAGTTCTCCGTTATCTGGCAAGGACCAGTCCTCAAGCAGGCCCAAGTCTGCGCCAGTCCCGGTCTCGATCTCAGCGCCTCAATCACCGGCGTCCTTCTCGACGTCGCCATTGTCGTGCTTCCCATCCGCCGCATCATGACTCTCGGACTCTCCGCGTCGAAGAAGATTCAGGTCGCCAGCGCCTTCATGGTGGGCCTATTGAGCGTGGTCGGAGCAACCGTCCGCTTGGCTGTCCTCATCTCCACGAACTTGAAAATCAAGAATGCGCTCACAACCTTTGATGCGACCATGATCAACAGCTTGATGGCTTATTGGCAGGTGTTTGAGGTCGGCTTTGCCATGATGGCGGCAGCCTTGCCTGCTCTGCGACCATTGATCAACCGTATCGCCGGTGTCATGGACAGCACTTTCTCGTCAATGGTGGCGCAAAGATCTACAAAGGTGGGCACGTTGCGCAGTGGGTCCGATGCTTCATTCAGCTCAACTACAAAGATCGTCAAGACTACGAGTTATGAAGTTGAGGTTTCGAAGGTGTGAAGTTGGGATGTGAGGCCTTGTTGTACCCGGTGGTAACGATGACACTCTTTTAATGCATTTGCTTGAATTTATTTTGCGCGAACATCCCCGAGCCAAAATGTCAGCGTTCTTTGATTCTCGTGACCTCGGCCTGCAGGCAGATCGGTCCACTGCCAAACTCGCTTGATTTCGAGGAACCTTGCCTAAGCATCAGTCACGTACATCAACCATGCTTCTCCGAGCGTAGTGCTCCAGAATCATGTCGAAACGGTGTGCGGGCCGGTAAGACCGCCGTGTTCCAGATAACCATCATGCTAAATATTGCTCGTTCCAGCCTGCTTGCGCAATCGATCCTGGCCCTCGAAGCACGGGCCGCCCGCCGGGGCCACTTCTATTTCTGCCTTTAGAAGCACCTTTCTAAAAAAGGCTTTGACCACAATCCCTTCACTCTGAAACGCTCACAGCATCCATCCACCACCGTCGCTTCCACGACCGGCAAATGGTCGACTGATGGCTGTGCCAGGACTGATGTCCATGGGAGTCGGATGAATTGAAAAGTCGTCGCCTGACCAACCACCTCATCGCTCGACCTACTACTTGGAAGCTCGGAATCAGACGAGTTCTTGGACAGATTGTTCCCACAAACTGCCTCGCCAAGAGCTAGAGTCGACCGGAACAACAGAAAGGAACGCTCTGTATTCCGATGGGGTAAGATGGAGTGCTGTCTGATGTAATGAGGAGATTGGCGCAGGTCAAGCAGGGAAAGCTCGCTCGGATGTAATTGATAACCGATGTACGCACCTCTTCGTAATTCACGAATCATGGAAATGTAAAAACGACAGTTTCGTGCATGTTTGATGGACAATCTTATAGTGTCATTGCGACTCTCAACACATGCTATCGCTAAACTCATGTCCTCGTCTCCACATAATTGCTGTGATCATGTTAGCACGATTCACCGAGAAAGCACTGGCACTCAGTAACATACCTCGGGAAGATACCTTCCCTATTACCTATACGGCCAGTCCACCAATCACTCGCACTCTCCGTTCTTTTTACAATATCAATGACCTCACCCTTCTTGAATCCCAAATCTCCGGCTTGAGCAGCTTCGAAAGTGAAGAGCGCTACGGCTTGATTGGGTCCAAGGGTGCCGGCGGTGGGTCTAGGTTTGAATTGCGGCTTTGGTGCTGTCGGTCTTGCTGGCTTTGCTGCAGCTCCCCCAGCGTCACTGCCAAACGTGCTTCTTCTCACACCAGTTGTCGCGTACGGGTCATTGTCCTCCTCTCTCGCTGCGCCTCCTCCGAAGCTTTGATATGTCTGGGACCGGGCCGGCCTCGTAGCGCCGTGTTGTTCGTCATATGGTGTCGGCGAACCCGGACCCCCTCTTCCGCCTCTATAATCGTAGCTACCGTCAGAGTCGTAAACGGGGATATCGTTATAGACGGCGTCTGTTGTCGTGCTGGAAACTCCCGAAAACACTCTGCTGTTGAGGACTAAGAGAAGAGGGTCAGCTTCTGGTGGGGGCCTGACACCACCCTCGAGGAGTTGTCTTGCGGTCACACGATTCCGGTAAAGCTTCTCGTTCGCATCTCTGCGTTCGATAATGGCGCTGCCTTCGATACTGACACCTGCGAACAAACCCTTCGTCTTGCTGTAGCTGAACACACCCGCAACGCCCTTCAAGGAAGCCGCGCCAGCCGCCTCAGCATTCCTTCCCACGGGACCTGCTGCAACACTGATATTTCCGCCCAGCGTCAAGCTGCCTTGCTGACTAAACGTCTTGACCGCCGCGGCGTCGTTAAGTATGAAGACAAAGTCGGTCAACTCAAACCCAATCTGTCCTCCAAATCCTGCTCCACCTGTTGCAATTGCCGATGGTGCTGACCAGGAGCCATCAGCGAGACGTGCGACGACAAGACCGGAGCCGAAACGCGCAGAGCCCAGGAAGCCGGCCTTGAGGACTGTCAGGATGGCCAGACCCTTCGCATTAGCGAGAACCTCTGGAGGAATGATCTTGTCCGGTCCGAAAGATTGCCTTGGGTCGACGAAAGATGCGAGAATCTTGCCAGCTTTCTTGCATTCTGCCCTCATGGACGAGGGCAGTGGGTTGTTTATGCCGAATGGCATGATGAGGTAGTTCAAAGGTTGGGCTGATAATGGTGGTGCTTAGGTCGTGTTTCGAGAATTGTGGTACTTGTATTGCGACGTCGACACAGCCGAGGTGATACGCGAGTCGCCGGTGGCAGTGAAGGTAGAGTAGGTGATGCCTAGAGGTCAAAAGGTAGCTCCCAATTGCTTGATAAGCTTGCAGGTCAGGCAGTGGAGCTATAGCCGACGAAGACGAATGCTGTGGGAGGAGAGACTATTGTCTTATGTTCAGCTGCGAGCGACAGAAGGCTAGTATGCAGATGAACAGAAGCAAGGGGAGAACTGAGCTGGCTCTTGAATCCGGTGCCTGATGAGGGATAACGCGATTGTGACGAGAGACGAATCCTTGGAGGCGCAGACAAGAAGATGCAGGCGAGTCTGACCCCACTGACGCCCGCCAAGGCCGCATTGCGTTGAGCGACACGTGCCGACCAGAGTCCATTTGTCCATCGAGGCCGATCGACGTTACCGCCGGCCCAGAACTCCTGAACCAACAGACACTCTGCTCTCTCGCCCTTCAGCTTGCCACTATACCCACCAAGTCTCATCACCAGACCAGCCTGCATTGTACGACTATCCTGTTCAGCAGTTCTACCTACCATCGCAATTCACCATGACCGAGGCCTACGCACGCGAAAGGTAAGCCCCGACTCGGCCATGTGCTTCAACGTATATGCACCGCAGCTGACACCTTGCCATAGCCAGAACAACCAGCTCCTCGACGAGCTCTCCTCCAAGGTTTCGGCCCTGCGAGGCGTCACTGTCGACATCTACGATAATGCGCGGAACCACGAACTCATCGACAATGCCGTACGTTGAAAGAGCTGGCGACGAGAAACACTGTTCTGACAGGCGAATAGAATGAAGGCTTCAACTCCCTGGGCGTCTCGTTGAAAGGCAGCGCTGGTCGATTAACGAGGATGGCACAACAGGGAAACAAAGTGGCCATCTTCAAGCTGGCAGCCATCATCATCGGTGTGGTACTGTTGCTTTATTGGCTGATAAAGCTCATTTTGTGAGCCATATCATCAAAGCGAACGTCCTGCCAACGACTTCGTCAACCGACTGTGCATGGGTGTGTACATTATTGCTTCGTCAATAGCAGAACCCATGTCACTTGCCACCATCGTGAGGTCAGAGAGTTCATGGCACAGTTGTCACATCCTTTCCGGCGATATTTAGAGCCTGCCGCTTTCCACGATTACAGGGTAGCACTGGGTGCCATGGATGGGGTGATCATGAGAAACGTGACGCCTTCCAAGGCAGCGACCAAGCCCCGCCCGACCGACCGCCCGACGCATGACATATAGCTCCCCGATGGATCTCTCCGACTACTTCGTCGAAATATGCTGGACCTCGATTGCATGGACAACGAATTTGTCGGCGCAAGATTCTGGTGGAGCGTACTCCGACATAACTCTCGAAGGCATGAAGTCGATTGCACCGAATTCCCGGCTGGGCAGGCAGGCAGAGGTGTCCGGTGGAGCAAACCTCGATGGGTCGGACGCCGTGCTTATTACTATGAGGGAAGCAGAGCTATTTACACGCATTGGTTCCTCGCCGAAGTCGATTCGGAGCAGGGTAAGGACAGGCGCGCGGGATCGTGTTGACAACCAGGTTTGAGAACCGAGGAGTCTGGTTACGCAACAAACTACAGAACCGAAGGTAGAAGGAAGCGCGGTGCTTTGGCCAAGATGAGACTGGATAGCGTTCTCGCCGAAGATGGAGGGGTCATGAGTGAATAAGCGCAGTACAGCAAGGGACTTGATTCCTGCGAGGCGGAGATGAAATGGTTAAGAAAGCGAGGACTAGTACATAAAGAGGAAACAACGAGTGTAAGAATAGAACGGAGGTAACACGGCGAATGCAAACCGCTGCACTTTCACCATACACTTCCAAAAATTTCTTTAACTTCAAATCATCACTTCTGTATATCCCTTCCGTGTACTGTATCAGATGATCTTTCCATGCAGATTCCTCTCAAAATGAAACGGTTCCATACATCGCCACCCTCTTCACGTCCGCGACAACAACTCTACACATACATGCCCATTATCCGAGATCCGAAATGCACTTCGCTGAAGAATCAACATTTTTACACGCTTTGGAAAACATCAGCGACTATCAACCACTTGAATTCGACAGCCTCTAGTTCGCGCTGCCGATCTGCAACCAGCTCAAGTCCTTCTCGGCGTGGCCTGTACCACTGCCGGCGCTACGCGGCTCCGAGCCGGGCGACGCACGTCGTGCGGCGCTCTCGGAGAAGTTCATGCAACCGTTCTGGGCGGTGGGCGATCCGCTGCCAAAGTCGGTGCTGATGATGCTGCGCATTCCCTTGTCGTTGCCCGAGGTGGTCGGGCGCATGGGGACGGGAGGGAAGTTGCCCATGGTGTTTGGGCTCAGCGTATTAGTCGGGTACACGCTCGAGGCACGGTCCGGGTAGATCGAGCTCGCTGGGCGGCCGGTGGAGTCGGTGCCGTAGGAGTTGGTTGGGTCCCATGAGCCTTGGCCACTGCTCGAGTTCAAGAACGTGTCACGGTTGTTGGAAGAGACGTCGGAGATGGGGCGGGCGTGCTCGAATTGACCGTACGAAGAGGATCTCAGATGCAGAGGCTGGACATAAGCAGACTCGTGCGGGCTCGAGGAAGTCGGCGAATCGATTGTGTACTCGCTGCCTATGGTGTACTGAGTGTCCCGAGCGGCTGCTGCCAGTCCAGTACCGGCGGCGGCTCCAATAGCGGCTCCTCCGATGGCAGCACCAGCTGCGTGACCAGCTGCGTGAGACTCACCGTGGGTGCCAGGGTACAGGTTTTCGACGGTGTTGTTATTGTTGAAGTAGCGGCCCCATTCGTCGTCCTGGCCAAGCTTTCTCGGGGGTGCAAGATCCTCTGCCTGAGTCTGGGGCACAATGGCGGGTCGGCTGATCTGAGGTGCCTGACCATTCTCAAAGGGGCTTCGATTGCGTCCAGCGTTGACAGATCCAATGGACGATGCTGGAGAGTCGGCTCTCTTTTCTGCCAGAGCGTCTTGCTTTTGCTGCTCTTCCTTGGCCTTCGTGCGGCGATAGCGAACGAGCAGAAGCGCAATCAGAAAGACGGCAGCGATACCGAAAAAGCTACCGAGGACGGCGGCGAGAATGACGGTAGTACTGTCGGCTCCGGCACCACCAGCGGCAGCGCTTGAGGACGCAGCTGCTGCGCCGGCTGCAGTGCTACTTGGGCTTCCCGAGGCCTTCGATGCCTGTGCGCTTCCTGATGAAGCTGCTGCGCTGCCTGTAGCGGTAGCTCCAGCCGAGTTGGTGGCGGAAGCTGCCCCAGACGAAGCAGCGGATGTACCAGAGGACGCCTGAGATGCGCCGGAAGAGGCGGCCGAGGAAGCAGTCTGAGTCGCAGAAGCTGATGCGCCGCTGGAGGCGCCAGCACTCGACTGGTCGGGAGCAGCGGAACTTTGGGAGGCAACGAGACCTTTGACAGATACCGGGGCCTGGGAGTTTACGGAGTTTCCGAAGACACTCGAAGGGTCCTCCCATTTGCCTGAGTTGAAAATGGCCAGGGGACCGGCCTTCTGGTCACCTGTTCCTCCACTAATGACGATCAAGTCGTCCGCTTGAGCCAAGCTGAATCCAGAGCGGGTGGTTGTGGGAGCGCCAGTGTCGTCACGCTCGACGATGGCCGGGGGGCCGCGCTTGTGGAACTTGTTGCTGAGATCGACGGTCGTGACCTTGTTAGGGCTCTGGCTCATGTCGAACAGCTCAAGCTTCTTGTTGCCGCTCGAGTCGGTAATGACTGCTCCCTGAACTTTGCTTGCATCAGCGATGCCGCCAGGGACAGTAGAGGTCATCATGACCCATTGATCGGCCTCGGAGAAGGTCCAGATCTGTTCCTGGAATGCACCGCCACCAGCCATGAGCGCATGACTGGCGTTGTAGGGCATCAAGATCGGGTTCTTGACTGCGGGGGCGCCGGGACCATAGGACTTCATGGCATAAGGCTCGTTGATACCGATAGTGTACGTCTGCGCGGTGGCGGAGTACGAGTTGTCCTGGGAGCCCCCAAAGATGAGGATCGAGTTGCTCGACTGCAGGAAAGCAGCGCCATGCTGCACACGGTTCTGTGCGACTGAGGTCTCGGGTGTTAGAGCCTGCCAGGTTTTGCTATCAAAGGTATACTTTTGAAAGCCGGGAAAGGACTGAGTGGAAGCGTTCGAGCGACCACCGACGATATATAGACCGTCCTGAGCGACAACGGCCTGGCTACCGTTGACGGATACGCCCATGGGGAGACTCTCCCATTGCGAACCGGACGTGAGGCTGATTGACTGAAAGGCGTCGGGCTGGTAAGCGAAAAGAGTGTTCGCGTTAATCGCCGTGACCTGATTCGCAAGGGCAGTTGGAGGAGCGGGAGCGGACATGCTTTGGGTTTAAGGGTGTAGACCAGAATCGGACAATTGAAGTGAATGACCTGGGTTTCCTGCCTGGGATATCAATGTGCTGAAGAGCCGGTAGGAATGCGACACCTGGTCGAACGATTCGGGTGATTTGGTGTAGAGAATGGCGACGAGTAAAGAACGTGGATTATGAGACGGGCTCAACTAAAAAGGTGACAATGCCGGCAGCGCAGGAAACGAAGGTGGTGGTGAATTAGATACTAATCGTCTTGTCGCATAACGGGCCAGACAGCACAACGGACTGCCTGGCAGGGTGAATGGTGATAGTTGATGGTAGTTGAAGTGTGGTGAGGGGGGGGGCGCGAACCAGTTGAACCTCCTCTTGCTCTCCAACCATGCAATTAGCGATCAACGCTATGTCTCTATCATTCGGGAGTGTGAGTATCTAGAAGGGAAAAAACGAAGGGCAAGGCGCGAGTGAAGACGAGGGCGAGAGGTGTGACAGAAAGTGGAAACGAGGTCAAGGAGGCTGCATGGCAGCATCGATGAGGCGCAGACGGCGGCAGGAGCCAAGGAAGGGTCAGAAATTCAGAGGCAGCATCACATCGCTCCCACGCACCACCACCTCACCTGAAACCGCACGATGACCGGCTGCGACGTCCTGCTCAATCCTCACTGGCCCGCTGTCCGGCCAATCCTTGCCTCGCTCATCCTCTGACAGGGCCCCTGCTCATCAGAATGCAGCCCTCGGGTGCTGGAGCTCATTTCTTCACGTTGCTAGATCGCCGACCGACCGTCCCGACCGCCCTCCAGTAATAGATCCGACGGGCTACTCCAGCATCTTCAACGTCTACAAGTATTTTCTTTTGCAGAGTCGACCCTCGAGAATGCTCTTCATGTTCAATTCTGTTCCTCCTGTTTCAAATGTGCGCAGAGTCCAGGCAGCCTGAGCGCTCGTTCCAATCTTAGCTGCGTCGCAAAATGTCCCCCCTGAGCCGGTGCATTGATGTGAGGAGTAGTAGCATTCCGTCAAGCATCAAAGCAGCATCACCGTGGCCTCGACTGGCTGCAGGCGTCGCTTCGTCTGCTCGAAACGACACCGGCAGGCCCGTTGTTGCAGACGCAGTGCTCCTACAAGGGGCGGCGATCTTACTGCCAGCTCAAAAACAGGTACCGTGAGAGTCAGCCGTCATGCCACAGTGACGGACTTTGCTGACTCACCAGGGCTCTTCTCGGCCCCAAATTTGGTGTTATTAAGGGGACTCCCACCCCGTAAGAACTTTGAAACGCAGAGCCTCACATCTTGTAAGTGGGTGCTCCCGTGATGGCATCCAGCACTTTTCAGAGGAGGTTAGGCAAAGGTGCTCCTGTCTCCGGGCTGCAGCGTAGTGTCACATGGTTTCAAGCCGCTTCGGCTAGCTGAAAGTCTTCTGGAACAGTGATACTTCTACTAATTGAGTCATTGGATTGTCGAGCGGATAAGTCGCCGTTTCGGAATGGCTTCCTCAATTTGATTGGCCGTACCAGACAACGAGTCTTGCGCACCTTGCGTTTGCTTGCTGTCCTTGCAGCATCGTCCATGAATCCACGAAAACGTCACGATAACCGCAATATCGCTCACTGGCGTACATACGTACGATATGCTTGATCGAATTGGAGGGCTACATCGTGTGCAGGATGGAAGCTGTCTTTCTTGTCCTGACTCGCAATCTGAATCGAGCGTTTGGACAGCTACTTCGGCTACTGACAAAAGTCGCCGAGAATAAGTTCACAGCGGTGTCGCGAAGCCGAGAAAGATGCGATTGTAAGACTCTTGCAAGGTGTTCTGAACAGACTCTCCGTCACAGAAAGATATGGCTCTTGCCGGTTGGCATGCAAGGGGACTGTCCGACGACGTCGTTCGGAACCTTGCCTAGCATCACTCGCACCGAAGCATCTAATACGGCGCTTTGGGCGAGTCCCCTTGGTTGAATGTCTGTGTCTATGCGGATCCGCAACTTTGCTGGGTTCTGCCACAATTGAGGCACCCCCGCGAGACCTATTCGAAACGAACATATTGCGGACTATGGCGGCGCTGAAATCCAGATTATGTCGTGGCATCTTTCTTATGGCCCTGTTGAGTGACCACCCCACGCTGCTCGACGATTGCGTCTTGGCTCACGTCTATTCTTCTCTGACAAGATTGGCGATTGAGATCATTGCATGAATATAGAGAAGCTCTAAGCATAGGTCGCCAATAGCTTATCCATGACGCCCCACAAACGCCGACGACTGCAGAAACCCGGTGGCGCATCACTACATTCTCCGCCAGCTTCGAATTCCGAACTTGTCGCAAGCAGCTTTACCAGAGCCTTCCAGTCGTAGTCGCGCCAGTCCCGCTGGCTTGTCCTGACGAAATTGCGTGGCCGTAATGTCGGCTCTTGTGATTCGGCGAACCTGGATCGAATTCTTGGCTTGGTGTATTTGTAGCCGACTTCGCTCAGTGCATCTATGCGCCCCAGCATCTCTCCCGGATGTCTGGAAGCATAATTGTCGACGAGCGGCTCAAACCCCAGCAACGGAGGCTCCCCATATAGCAATTCATTGCACCAAAAGGCTTGATTGAGAGGCAAACGTTCAGCCAGGATAGGGTGCGCCAGGCGCATTGCGAAGACCGACGGTCTGTCAAGCTCCCAGGTGATCTGCTCAAGAAGCTCCATGGGTAACGTCAAGAGTCGACTTTTTGTATTGTAATCTCTGGTTGCTATTGCTGACTCGGCTTCATGCGTGTCTGGGTGGTTGGCGTTGGGGAGCGGCTTCAATTTGGACATCAGCCATCTCGGCATGCTCGGGATCTGAGAGAACACATCGTCCACAACTTCAACCGGCTCCTCCTTCGTTTCTCGACCCGTCATTCGAACCACAACAGCTCGACCCAGCATCTCCACTTCATCGACATTAGCCCGACGGTACAAGCTTAAGGGATGCTCGAGACCTTTATTCCTCTCCAGAAATCGCTTGACCAGTACCTCGTAAAGAAGCTGAAGTCCATAAGATCCGGAGTTTCCATGTCGCGGCTTGTTGAGAATGCGGTGGTTCAGATTGTTCCTCACCAATCTCACACATTTATAACAAATTGGGAACGCAAGCGGGCACGGCACTTTTCTCCCTTCTTCGCAGATGCTTAGTCCAGATCGATCCGCACTCATCGGCCCGATCAGATTGTTGGTCTTGGCCCATCTTATGCGAAGGAATTGTTCACTAATCTGTCGGTCCGACGTAGTTGGATGGCTGTAGACGGACATGAAGGTCGTCATGAACAACCCGACTCGACTGTCGTCGGACTTGAACGAGCCATCGAGACTTTCAGCATAGTTGCAGCACGGTATCCCATCGCCCCTCTGGCGCGTCAAGTATTCCTCGTCAGTTGGCCGGCAAATGTCGCTGATTCTGCCGATGCAAGCTACTCCTTGCAGACTGTGGCTAGGTTCTGCGTGGCAAATCTGGCATGGGTGTACCTTCTCTGTTGAGCCAAGCATTATCGTGGGAAGCATTGAGACTCGAATCCAAGAGCGAAGGTAGCTTATAGAAGTTCGGACGGGAGTTGATACTGATCATCCAGAAACGGCCGAAAATCGCTCCGTTAGTCTGAGGCTGTGCTATAGCAAGCCGAACGTATCGGTTGAAACTGCTCTTGCCAAGTTCGGCGCACCCGGACTCTTACGGACAGGTCTTTGAGCTGCGAGATGAAGCTGTACAAGATCTTGTCATCTGTCGAGCCGAGAGGTGATCTCAGGTTCCTGTAGGTTTAATTAGCTGAGCTAGCATTCTGCCCTGGCGGGAGCCCAACAGGCAACCGAAAGAAGTGCCCAGTAGCAATACAGCTACTCAGTGAATTGTCATATCAGGCAACCAAGGCATGCACCGTTCACTCGTACAAACGGCCACAACGACTCCCATGCAAAGCGTTTATCGATTGGTGTGGTGTAAGCATGAAGGAAGAGCGCTTGGCGACCTTTACAGCCGCCTTTGAAGGCCCTGCAGGCTCACAGTGTACGAATACGTCACTTCAAGATCCAGTCCAGGCGACAGATCATTTTCCACCTCCACTCCTTGTAGGTTTCTTCTCCTGCTGCCACACGCTTCCTAATCAGTTGTCTAGATCCTCAACACCTCCGAGCGATGGATGTTTTCTACGCGTACACCTACGGCACGGCGGCCTGGTTGGCAACGCAGGCTGTACCCTTGCTGATTGCGCCAAAGCTGATTGTGGCATTCTTAGCAGACGAAGCTCACTCTGGAACAGGTACGTAGAACCTTCGTCTGTAGCTCCCGCTACATGTTCGTCACATGACACTGGCACTGACACTACTCCTCCAGACCTCGAAATATACTTTTCACGAGGCCTGGCCTTTGCTCTGCTTACATTGGCGGTCCTTCTTGTAATACTCACGGGCTCAATTCCGCTCACACTCGAAGACCCGGCGGGAACGACAGCCGCGCCCGACGACAACGACAAGGCTCCCTTTGCGGTTCCAGCTATCCTCATTTCAACCGTGTTCCATGCTGTCAGCGCCTTCTACACGTATGCTTGTTATGTGAATACGGGTCAATTTGGGTTTGCGTTCGCAACCCTCATTTGGACTCTACTAGGCAGCATGGGCATATGGTGAGTAACTGCCTCTCTGACTTCCCGAGCGACCTGTCATCTCTCGTACTTGCCTTTTCTCTAGTTTCTGAAGGCTTGGCTCTGGTGCCTCAGTTCGTCTGTGGCAACACTTTCCGGAACTTTGCTGACTCGTCAAGGTGTCTCATGTTCGGCTCAGAAAAGGGTCGGATCAGCAAGAGGACGGGCGCGGACAAGCGGACAAGTGGGTGGCCTTTCAAGAACGTCGAGGCAGACAAGAAGAAGAGAAGATGAATGATGTAGCCGCAGGCATTTTCGACCAAAGCTTCGCGAATACGTCTCCTGCTCCGGAGATGAGCTGTGTACACCATTGCCGGACAAGCTCGACCTTGATAGCAATTACTGGTAGCTTCAAACAGAGGGCTTCTTTTCTCGCTTTTGTCGCGCCATCATTTCGTTGCGAGGTTTGCTAGCCATTTAATCATTCCCATCTTCAATACCATGGCTTCTGTAGATGCAGTGCATGCTAGCGTCCTTGAAGGTGTCCATCAGCCCGGGTAGCCTCGATTTTTCAGGCTGGGACGTATGGCAAGCAGTGGAATTCAGACCCCTGGGCGTGCTTGACAACACAGACCCTATCCAGCCATGGCGCCCGGGTCACTTGGAGCCCGCTCGAACAAAGCTGAGCAAATGGGAGCGGAACCGCATGCCATCATGGCAATCGGAAGGGAGAGGTGGATGACAAGCGCGTCTGCACCTGGCTGTGCGAGAGCTGTCTGACGGGTCGAAATGGTGATGACGGTGCAGGAAAGTCGAGGTTCGCCGGGCGAGCAGGGCACGTGACAGCTGGGAGCAAAGCGTGACACAGAATTGCTTGAGTGGCCCGCACCGCACCGCAGCCAAACAATTCTCTCTCGCGATTCTCAGATGCCAAAGCTTTTCTGGCTGCTGGATAGGAAGCGCAAATTTTCCATGGCAGGTCGACGACAGCAGAGGCACCAACAGCAGTGAAAGAGCAAGCCTACACACGACACTGGGCTCTGCCGGGCCCTAAACGATCATCGAGGCGCACAACGGGAGCTCCATTGCCATCTTTTCGCAGCTGACAGCACAGCGGTGGTTTGGCGGGCAGGCGTCGGTGTGTTTCTGCTCCCGAGCGTGCTGTGCGGCCCGTCGTCGCTTTAGTGGGCCAGCAAGCAAGCAAAAGCAATAATTGCTGCCGCCGAGAAAATCGTTCCACACTAACTAAAATTTAACCACCATCGTCTCTGACCTACCCTGCCATTCACCCACCACTCCCCTCACCTTCTCTGCACCTGCTGCAGACCGGCCGAGCATCGTGCTTCACCAGATCTCAACAAAGCCCTCGACAGTCTGCCCCGACCGTCCTGGCAGCTGTGTCCGCGACGCTTCGTTTTACCTCTGTTCTTCTGAGCAGAGCTGACCACAGCTCCAGCCCACGTCGCCCGCTGCCACTGCGAGCATCAAGCACCCTTCGGCGCTTGCCCTACTTCTTGCTACGCTTGCGCCCTCTTTGTTCGTTCGGAAGCCCCTCTCTTCGCGAGAAAGATCCTTCATCACCCTTCTACGCTTCGGCCTGCCCTAACTGCGTTCCCCAAAACCGCTCAATTTAGCCGACCTTCGCCGTTAGCAAGTGCCGCAATCTTGGACTTGTCCTCATCACCTCCAACGGCCCGGTATTTCGCATTACACGGACTTCCTCACACCTCCTGTCAATCAGTCGGCCGACTCAAAGTCCTAATTCAGGCCCTACTCACTTGCACAGCACCTGCCTCACTGAAAGCGCATCGTGCCTCGGCAAAGACTTTCTCCTGCTCCGACGCGAAAGAAGGACAAAAAAAGCAAACAGCGCACATCGTGAGCTGCCCCTGAAATTGTCACTTGTGGGCGAGGGAGCTGTGAAGGTGTCAAGGCGTTGAGCCCGAGCATCCGGCCCGGCAGCTTTTCCACCTTCTGCCACAGAAGTGTGTGTTCAAGAGTTGGAAAAGCATTTTGGGACGTCTTCATTAGAGGCCCTGAACACACAAACCCGTCTGGATTGAAAGCTCCAGTCGTCGCCATCAGTGGCGTTCTCAGCAATATGGCTGGTTTTTCGTATGCACAAGCTGCAAAGGGTCGCCCGCCTGTACCCACCGCTGCCACCCCGGCCAAGCAGGACCAGGGCACCGAACAGTTTTCCGCACCAGAAAGCGCATCCAGCAATCCCAAAACGTCGACAGATGCACCAGTGGCATCTGAAGCCACCCACAATGATTCTGAAGAAACATTGAAGATCGAAGACTCGACGGACTCGGCTAGCAAGGCCACGACCGTAAAAAGTCAATCCGTCAGCAACGCATCCGGCGATGCTTCGCCAGCCATGGCTGAGTCGGCTACCACACTGGTCAAAGATGATGAGGCCAATGGGAATACGAAGGATTCCGAGTCTGCGACCTGGGAGAAGGTCTCACAAGGATCCTCCGTCGACAAGAGTACAGCCAAATCCGTCGGTGAAAGCGAGGATTCGAAAGTCACTGGATCGTGGGAGCATGTTCCGCCACCACAAGCCGTGCTCAAGGAGGCTCCATTGCCCACCGTAAATCCATGGGTGAAGCGCGCCCAGGATGCACAAAGGGTGAAGCCAATTCCCGTCGCTGCCGGGACAACTTCAATACCCAACGCCGCTGTTGACGTAAATCAGTCACGCAAGAAGGCACGCCCGTCTATCTCGGAGACAAATGGACCAAAGCCGGGAGACAAGGCTACAAAGATGGAAGAAGGTGAGATGTCAAATACCGCTGCGCAGTTTCCGTTGTCTAACTTAATGTCAGCCACCACCCGACGCTACAAGCCTTCCAGCGAGACACGAATGGCATCCCGATTGCCGCCACCAACCTCAGATGCCATCTCATGGCCGACTCCAGACTCCGCCAAGCCTGATGAGAAGGATAAGGATAAGCCCAAGTCCCCATCGCTGGACCGCAATGAGAGTGCTGAGCAGGACAAAGAAAGGTCTGGCGGCGCCAAGAGGGGTAAGAAGCACTGGGAGCAGATCGAATTTGTCCCCACGGCCGTGTTCGCCACACCTCTTCCCACCAGTCGTCGTGGTGGCCGACCCAGCGCTCGTGGAGGCCGAGATAACGCAATGGGCCGCGGAGCTGCGAACGGGGCTGGCAATGATCGATCGCCCGACGGAGATGTACGCACACCGTCTACTGAGGCGCCAGTGGACAGAAGTAGAACTGATGCCACGCATGCGCGCGCGAACCAAACCGCGCCTCGTCAGAAACGATTGTCAGCTTCGGGGCAGACAAGACCTCGTGATTTCAGGAAAAACGATGCTGCCAGAGCAGAGGACGTGCGCCTCAATGGTCCTGAGCTCACAGACGTTCAAGAATCAGCAAATGATGTGCAAGCAGCTCAGCTCAACACCGACACCAACGGTATCGGAACTTCGCCCAGTCAGCAGGAACCTTTTGGTGACCAAATCCCCGTGAACGGCGTCGAGACTTCCAGTGGCCCCTCGTTTCAGGATGCTCGTTCCTCTCGACCGTTCCGCGAAGCTCGCGGAGATTTCGCCGGACAAGGAAGGGATTTCAGCCGTGAGAGCAACGGTATGCCTCGCGAAGGTCGCTCGGAACGCGGCGGTCGTGGTGGTCACCGTGGTCGTGGCGGCTTCAACAACGGCGCCTATTCTCATGGCTCTCCTGCTGCTAACAGCAACTATGGTTCGGCAGGGTTCGGCAACCCGAAGCATGCTTACCACGATCGACAGGGTCAATATCCAGGCTACGGTCCAGGTCGCGAAGGAAAGCATTTCCGCTCAGGAAGTCGCTCGCAAGCGGGCGGACCATCATCAGCACGCAACTCCTTCTACCCAGGAATGTACGGAGCGGCTTACCCAGGTGCGCCTGTACCGCCAGAAATGGCGAATGCGTACGGCATGCCTCCGACCATGCAGCAGCCATTCTATCACCCCGTCATGCCGGCACCACCACTGTTCGGTATCATCTCCGAACAAATGAAGTACTATTTCTCGCTCGAAAATCTTGTCCGGGATACCTATTTGCGGAGCAGGATGGATGACCAGGGCTTCATTCCGTTGGATTTCATGATGCCTTGGAGAAGAATGAAGATGATGACTACTGACATCAACCTGGTTCGATTTGTCTGCCAGAATGTGCCTGAGATCGAGCTCCGTCTCGACGTCAATGGAGTCGATTACATCCGTCCTGCCCAAGGCTATGACAAGTGGATCTTGAAGCGTGAGGACCGCCTTCCGGAGGCGCGTCATGAGGGTCCAAACCTTCAGCCGAACACGCCCTTTGCACATCAGTTCCCGCCACCACCAATGTACCCGAACCAAGATCTGCCCATGCACGCCCCACAAGGCGTTCCTAAGCACAGCCGGGGCGTGAACGGCACCTCAGCTCATCAGGAGTACCAGGGTGCTCAGACGAACGGTCACACCAATGAAAGCCCAAGCCAGACTCCGCTTTCCGCCACAGTCCCCGAGTTCCAACCTGATCCCAGTCTTCAGGGCCAAGATCCGTTTGTCGGAGGCCCGGCTCAGAACTCGAACCATATTACAAAGAACGCTGACGCCCACAAGTCTGGCCCCAATGGCGTCAAGCATTCCCCATCCCACCGTGTGGAACCTGCGCCACCAGAGACTAGTTCTGGACCAATCCTCACGTCCTTTTCCGATGCTGAGTAGACTCAGTCCTCGAGCTTTTACCATTGTCTGGTTCCAGATCGATAGCGGCGTGTCGTTCATTTCCCTGTTGATTCGACTTGAAGGCTCATTCGATCCACCGAGTTTATACCCCTGGCCATTTCGAACCCTTCTGAAGGATATATGCCCTCGCAATACTGGCATCGTATACTCGTCCTGGATGGCCTCTCTCAATCGCAGTTTCAATGCTGTACGCAGAGATCTTACGCCTTACGCTACAAGACTACGACGTACACGCTATTTTCGACAGACCAACATCTGATCTATCTCTGCTAGCACTGCCTATGCAGCAAGCACACATTTTTCACAGCATGCCTCAAGGACATCCTGTTTCTAATTATGAATGCAGGCCTGAAGGGCGAATAACCAGTTGGACTCTTTGAGCTATCAAAATCAATGCTGGGCGCAACCTTCGTCTGGGAATACTGCTGACGATTGTTTGCGAATTCGAGTCTGGGTCGAACATTCTTTTGTCTCTTTGGGATCCCGAAAGGCCCTCTACGAGCACTTCCAAATCAACGGGTATCATCGACGGCATCATTCAAACTATACACGGGCAGCCGAAGGGCTTTCTAATCTTCTTGTACTTCAAAACTTTGAGTCTGGGCACGCGATGGTCGGAACATTGAAAGGCTGTTAGATCAACACTCTATCTCACCGCACGTGAGGTCAGCCGACACTGTCGCCTCGGTATGGCGAGGTCACATCAGCGCTCAGCGTTTTCGCTGTGGTGGAAAAGCTGCTTGCAACCCTGGCTCTCCATCGATCGCTTTAGATTGTGGATACTCCACGAGCCGTACGCGATCATACCTGGCGGACATTCTTGACATCAACGTGTCAACCCTTTGTTCAAATTGCTTTTATTGATGCTGTGGGGACCTGCTGCTGCTGAACCCCACCGAGCGGCTTACGGGTCCAATTGCGATACAACACACGACCTTCTGATTTATGGCAGCATATTGCTCCTGCACAAGAGACTTGAGCCTCTCTGTTGCACTCTTTCACAGCTGACTCGTTGATAACACGTGGAATATCGAATGGCAGATGAATGGGACTCATTGTTGCCTGGTGTGCATACGGTCTGTTTTGCACGGTGCTTTGAAGAATAATTACTGATAGATTCGCGGACGGAGGAGGCAAAAGCCACTGGTCGGAACGAAATAATTTCGGAAAAACTGTGCATCAGCTCGAGGTCCGCAAAAGCTTTTGGCTTAACTTAGTTACAATACATTCCTTTGAACACATGCAAAGACCCTTGACAGGAGAATGATAGGAAAATTCTCCTCCGCGTTGTACGCATGGGGCCACAAGAACCTCTGCGCGAGTACGACTCTTCTTGTTTGGCTGCTCTTGACCGGCTTTGAGCCAGTGAGTCGCGAGGCGAGGCTGAAAGTGCCGTGTCTCCCTCTTCGTCATTTGATCTGGCTACAAATTTCAATAATAACGTCCCAAAATTTGCTGGTGATACTTAGGTACGAAAGACCTGTTATATTTGTTTCTTGACGATCAGCATATCCAAGGTACATGTTGAATTCAGCGAAATCTAACGCCAATACGACAACTGGAATGGAGAAAATCTCGAATACAGCCTCCGACATCGGTTGATCAATATATCAGGAACCGGTTGCAGCAACATGGCGAGTATTAGATACGACAGATATTAACGCCACCATCAGCAAACGGATTTAAGTCTGGGTGTCAGGTACCGGAAGAAGTACCTCCGGAGATGAGTCCGCTTCGCTGACGCATCGGTCGCCACCATCAGGGTCCGAAGCCGACCTGCTCCTCACGTCCACAATCTCCCATACCCATCTTCACCTTGATACTCATCCCTTCCAATACCCAAGATGGCGCCCTCGAGTGGGCACGTCTTGGTGCCGAAGGTACTCAACGCAATAAGGTGTGTAGACCGCCCGCCCTTCGATTCGAACGCGCCAATGTTGCAGCCTGGCTGACTTCCTTCCAGATACGCAGTTTCACGAACAGCGCAAGCAGTTCGCGCACGCCTTGCACAGGAGAACGCCGCTTCTCAACCTGTTGCGATTCCCCTTCGGGCACGCCAATCCATCCATCCGGCCGCGGCTCTCAGACAGGCTCGTGGCCAGCACCGCAGCTTCACCACCAGCGTACGCAAGGCTATCGTCGACACCTACCCATCGCTCCGCAACACCGCGCCTCCTTCACGGGCATCGTTCCCAGTCTCTCGGACCAGCAAGCTCATTGGTCGCACTCCGAGTGCAGCAACGTTCGCCTCGACACTAAGACCCAACTTGACGGGCGGGGCTCTACCCAGGACGGCTGGCGGCTACGGCAATGTTGCGGGCAAACGCATGTTCAGTTCGGTGCCAGCTTCGCAGGCACAGGTTATCCACAACGTCAGCGCTGGAGTTCGAGCATTTTGGCTGGGTGGCCAGCGGGCACAATTCGATGGGGTCGACAGCGTTACTGGCGAGAAGCGCTTCGTTGCCGTGGGCACGAAACAGGAGAGCGCGACTCGCAAGATGATGTCAGCTCGCTTCGGAAAGGAGGTTCGCGGGACGACCCTCGAATTCTGCGTCATCCCGGATCTTATGGCCTTTGGAAAGAGCAAGGACAATAGAGTAGTTGGACTTGAGGATGCTGTTGCGCCTCTGGCCATGGACTTTACCCGGAATCTGGGTGCACTGGCCGCAGTTCATCGGGAGCTCAAGAAGCTGTCAGGTCTTGGCAATGTACCCATCACCGAACCAAGACCAGGATGGCTGGCAGTCAGATTTCCCGGATGTGA
Source organism: Cyanodermella asteris (assembly GCA_900618795.1). NCBI lineage: Eukaryota > Fungi > Ascomycota > Lecanoromycetes > Ostropales > Stictidaceae > Cyanodermella > Cyanodermella asteris. The sequence continues at coordinate 1,158,011 of UYJD01000002.1, forward strand.
CGGCCGTACTGTGGAGAACCTCTGTGATGAGCTCGGCATCTATCGAGGCATTGTCCGAGAAGATGATGCTTGGGCGGAAGAGCAAGCGCAGGATGTCAAAATGGCTCTCCTCTTCCCAACGGCTCCTAGTGACGCCGATGAAGAAGCGGGCGACGCCTACTTTTACCCCACACGCACAACGTCTCCACCACGCAAGACAAGCCTGGAACACACATCTTACACCGCCGACGAAACCTTGTCTCCGCTGGAAAGTCTTCATGGCTCCATTTCGGCACCACAAAGCTTTGAGCATGTCAGTCCACCAAAATCGGACGTTTCGTGGCAGCCGAATCCCTGGGTCGATGAGATCAAGTCTGCGTCAGATCACGACGAGATTGTGCACGATTCGGGAGGAGCTCGTAAGTCACAGGGTGTGGCAGATATGAACAGCATTTACAGGTTTTTGGCCGAATGTGACGGACGATTAACCTGAGCAGCCTCGACGGCACGCATGGCTTTCCTATGTTGACCCCCAGCTCTTGGCTAAGATTGTGATATCAATTTGATTCTGTTTGAATGTATTTCTGATTCAACCATCGTCTTCGTGATTTCGTTCGCTACACATGCGACTGGAACGCTAGATCTAGCACGTGTGCAATGTTTAGTCGATGCACTCTCCGGCATTTTGCGCTGACCCACGCCCTCGAAGCGAAACTTGTTAGGAGCTCGTCAATCGCAACTATGACCCAACTATTCGTGCATCGAGAATCTTCACCCCTACACCGTTCCACTCTTCATTTTTCAACTGTGTCCCGACAATGGGGCCCGACTCTCGCGTACGCTACATACACTCACGCTAAATGGAAGTCAAAGCACCCGCTCGATCGCCCCTCCCAAGATCGCGCCCCGAGTCCACTCCGATCCAAAAACGATATCCAAGTCCTGGATCCCGGCTTCTGCTTCGAAGAAGGAAAAAAAAAACTATGCGAACTCAATAATTCAAGCCACGCATGGACACGACAAGCAAGCTGAGATCTCGCTGCCCTTCCACGGCAGGAACCCAACCTCAAACCTCGGCGACCGAGATTCTTCATGCAACGGCTCGGAGACTTTACACAAAGCCCCGGTAATGAGCGCGCAGCAAGAGGCAAGTACATGCAACTGCACGACTCTGGGCCCCACCACGCTTGGACTTCAGGATGGATGTCTACGTGATGTTCGTTGGACGAGGTCGTGCAAGACGGGACCGTCGCGCGCTTGCTGCGCATTTGGGTTGAATCAAGCTTCGTCGCGAGCGAGACGTCGAGGGTTCGGCCGGGTCAGCGTCCGAGCGATGGGGAGCGGGATGCAATGTCTGAGCAAGATCTGAGCAAGATCTGAGCATGAGCCTGAGCAAGAACCGGATCAAGCAAACGCTTATACACAAGTTCAGACCTACCGTAATTTATAGTCTTTTCTTCTTTTATTTGCAGGACGTGTCTGTCGTCAAGCGGCTCCCCAAAGCCGCGCCCAACATACTCGTCCCGCAACTCGGAGCCCAATTCCAGGTAACTTTTCCCGCTTTTTTTTTTTCCCCTTTCAAGTCCAAAGAGTCCGTTGCTATGCATACCCCCGTCAAAAAATGAAGATTGCGCGCCGTGGTCGCATGCATATATGTCTGTGCATGCGTTTTCAATCTGGGCCTCCTCCCTCGGGCTGGTATTGTTGGATGTACAAGTGGGTCTGGCGACCGTGCGAGCGGCTGCGGCACGCTCTGCGCACCGGCAACCGGGTGCAGATCCCGCACCACTTGGCCATTTCTGCCGGACAGAGCCTCGTGCGAAGCCTTCTTCGATTCGTGACTTTGAGCGCACAGGTCGGGGTGGGCAGAGGCTGATCTTGACGGTAGCGATGCTCAAAGAAGATGTTCAGCACTCCTGATGACGAGGTCGCGTCAGTCACGTGTGCGACGATGTTGGCTTTTCGCGGCTGCGCAGATCGTTGTAGATCATTAGCCGATCATGACGGGAGGAAAGAAATCCTCGCCTGTCATTTTCGGCCGTGAATACATACAGGTAAGCAGCGATATCTTCACTACAGTAGCTACATAGTACAAGGTGGTATTTAGATAACCATGTAGGCCGGCAGAGACTGCTTTCTGACTGCCTTGCGATCTACTTGATCCTCGAACTCTACCAGCGAACCGTGACAAGTTTGACGTTGTTTCGAGAGCATACAAGCTAGGCTGCAATCGTAGAAAGCCCCGCCTCGATTGACTTTGATATAGTTCAATTCTGTGCGCCGTGTATCATGACCAGCGTGTGCTTGGCCAACAAATTCGGCGCATTGGCCGTAAAGAGGGCTCGGGGGACCCAGTCATAAAATAATGTACAAATTCACGTAGTTCCATTCCCAAGCCGTCACAGCTCTCAAGTCGGTCGGGAGGCAACCGCACACGAGTCGCAAGCCTTCCACGCGGGAGGCCCACCCATGTGAAAACGAAGAATATTAAACCCCGTGGCCATCCATCAATCGATCAATCAATCAAAGAAAGAGGCGCCTCGGTGCAATAGCCGGGCGCCTTTCCATGTCCCCATGGACCGTGTGTCGTGTTCGTCGCATTTGTAAAAGCAATTTCGTAGATGTCAAAAGTATTGAAGCCAAACGCTAATGCTGGCTAGCCGTGGCAATGGGCGAAGTGAATAGTTTTCTTGTCAACTTGATGACAGCTGCTCCCAAAACCAAGTCCAAAATAACAGCAGAATATCAGATATTACATTAGACATGGTGTAATGTAGAATTCCAGAGTGTCAGCTCCAAAGTCTGGGTCGTTAAAGAGTAGAAGTAGAGTCGAAATGTGATTCTGTTATGAATTGAAGTAGCTCGTGCATGATAGGTGTCGTCTTGCTATGCGAGTCCGATGGTCGAATGTCCGGTCGTAATCCAGGCGATATGACGAAAAGCTTCAGTGGTGCGAATGACAGAAATGAAAATGATCGCTGCACCATTCCTCAGGTTTTGTCAGCTTTGTTCTTCATATCTTCCCACAATGTGTTGTTGAATTGAATATCTGTTCCAGCAGTGTCGTGAAGTTTGACGCGGCCTGTCTTGACTTCAATCTCCAACTTGTCCACCTGAGCGTCCAACTTGACCTCAAGGGGTCGCGGCGCTGGTTGATGGTTTGCAAACACCCATGGCTGCTCCATGAGAAGCTGACTGCGGAGCGCGTGTTCGGCTTCGCTAGCAACGTGAGGATGAAACAGGAGCTGCTGAGGATATCCGGATTGGTGCGCTGCGGTAAATCCATACCTTTCAGGGTGACCAGGTTGAGACGGGACAATCATCGGCTGCATGATCTGATCCTGACTCTGATACATTGTCATGGGGTTCATTTGAGCTTGCATGTGAGGCGGCATCTGAGGGAAGTTGCAGTTGGCGGGCGTGACGGGCATGCTTGGAATGCCGTGCTGTGGCGACAACTCGTGTGGGAACGTCGTCATATGTGCTGGCGCAGATTGGGGCACATTACTGGCCGGAGGCCAGCTCTGGCCATTGTACGACGCATGAGGGTGAGCGAAGCCGGAAGGGGTGGTTATAGGGGTGGTTATAGGTGTGGTTTGGAATGAGTTGCCTTGCAGGCTGCCGCTATGAAGACCGGGCGTAAAAGCAGCCGTCGAAGCACTTGGTGGCACCATGTCTGATGAGTACTCGGGTATCTGGGCAGGTGGAGGAGGGGTCATCAGAGACGTGTGCGGATACAAGCCGGTGTTCATGGGCTGGGGTGTCACTTGGGACGACAGTGCGCTTGCTTCGCTGAAGCTGGCGACTCTGGGAGAGGCCCGGTTTGAGTTTTGACCAGATTTTGCGATGCGCGCGCCAAGTACGACATTGGATGACTTGTGTCTGCGCAAAGGCAGGTGCGGAGAGGTCGGTTTCCTCGTTGGTAGCTGAGCAACGGCGCTGCTCGAGGCAACGCGGTTCAGACCAAGGCCGAAGGGTCGTTGCGTGTTGATGCCATGCGGACCCGTCTGTTTCCGTCGCGCAGCTATGCTTGAATGATGAGGGTGAGGTGGTTTCTTGAACCTTGTCGAGTCGAGAGCTGCTAAACTTTCGCCCGACCGAGATGGCTGCAGATGTACTTTCTCTATCTCGGTTGCTAGCTCAGCAGAAGGGCGTCGACTGTCCTGAGCATATCGTATAGCATGAGACATATCCTGTACATCCGCAAGGCTGTGCGGGCTTTGCGACTGGTCGGTAGTGTTTTGAGAGAAGCTGGGTTGCATGTCTTCTGGTGGAGTGTCTTCGTTCTCCAAGCTGCTAAAAGCATCTGTAGTGTACTGCGGGGGCGACTGCAACATCTGCTCGGCTCGAGCATCGAGCTGGCTAACGTGACACGACTGGCTTGCATTATTGCCGTGCATTGCAAGTGGCTGTTTGACGACCAGAGCTTGGTCGCTGGGGCCGTATGGCATGTGGTCCCGCGAGTCACGGCGTAGTTGTTCTGCACAGTTACCCATTGCAGTAGCTTCCGAAGTGTGGTCATCGCTAGTAACATGTTGCATGGACATGCCGTTACGGGAATCCGCTCCATCGGCCGAGAAGGTCGCATTCATGTTGTACGGCTCGCTGTCGAAATCACCCTGGTTGTCCGACATGAACATCTTCAACATTTCCCACTCCGGGCCCTGTATGAGGTTGGTCGGGAAAGCATCATAACCGTTTCCGGTGATCATGTCTGGTCCATACATCGAAGAATCCATGCCCGTGTCAAAGGCGAAAGCCCCATTGTGGAGGTCGCGAGTATGACTGGGATTCTCGTTGTGGTGGCTATAACGTCGGTCGATCGCTGGTGGTGAAAATGTTGCATGGTTATGATTATTGGAAGAATTGAGCTTTGGCTCTGGAGGCTCTGCGGATGAAGAAGATGATGTAGGCGTGCGGAGACCGTGTGATGGGTGTGAGGACATTACGTTGTGTTGGCCCGATGGTCGTGACAGGTCTGGCATATACCAACCAGCGTATCTATCCGTCTCGGTCGTTTTGAGGTCGGCATGAGCGGAGTGTGGAGGTATAACGTCCATAATAGCAATCCGACGTTTCGTGCTCGAGTAAGGAAAGAAGCTGCTCGCTCTATATAACTGAGCAGATTCTGAGAAGCGGCGCAAAGATGTAGGCGAAGGGAGCTCCAAAGACAAAAGTAATGTTGGCGAGCGCTAGTGTCAGCCTCGCGAGGTTGAATTGAGCTGGTACCGGGGCCAGATGAGCGAAGGCTCGAAGGATATATGATATGGGCGATGGCTGTATACCGGCGCAGAGTAGTGGAGATGCGATTAGGGAGATGCAGGCGATTGTTCGCGAGGGCGTAAACTTGGACGTCGCAAAGTGACGATGAGGGAAGCAGACGGCTGAATGAATGTCAATGAGGAGTATTAGTGGCTGAGGGTCGCAGGTCAACGAGCTCTGGGTAGGCGTCAGGAGTCGAAGCTGTAGTGCAAGATGGGCATGGTTGTCAGTTGTGCAATGTGGAAGGCTGAGCAAGCAGTCGGCGGGCGAATATGGAAAGCAAGAGGGCAACGAGGGTGAATGGGCATATGTCGAAGTCGAAAGGCGAGGGTGGAATTGACAAGGGAGCGTGCGAAGAGGAGTGGTGGATGTAATGGACTTGAATGTTTGGCTCTGGGGGGAGCAGAGACAGACGCGCGCAGGGCGGGCAGGTGCGACCCAGCAGCCGACTTGGAGCCATGCTTCCTGCGCGCAGCACCTCGAATCTGCGTTGCGAATCAGCTCTGTCCGCTGCTCTCCGCACACACCTCCGCTAACCAAGCTGGTGCTCGGCCAGTAAAGGCACCCACCCGGTCCTAATCGACATTCGACGCCGGCTCTGGGACAGGGGCCGTCTTTTTCGGCCGCTGTTTTAACAGCTCGACTTTGACGGCCGTCGTGGGCTGGCAAAACGGCAAGAGCGATGGACCTGTCAACTCCAGGCGAGAGGAGAGGCTCAGAGGGCAGGCGCGACGCACGGCAAACACGAAGCCCCAGCTTCAGCTTCACATACGGCCAGTCTTCTCATCCGTCATTGTCTACAGTACAGCTACCTACCTAACCTATACATACAAAGTACAAACCCGCCCGACGGCTGACGGCCGCACACCACCGCCGTAACAGCGTGTCCTGGCCACCATGCCAGGAGTACAGTACATACTCGTCGCCGCCCACCTGCATGACCCTGGCCAAAGCGTTTCTGTCTAATCAAACACCAGAGATCAACCATCCACCACGCATTTGCCATGCGCCGCGGCTCATCTCCTTGCTGTACGTATGCTGAGCCCGCCATGCTGCTGACCATGATGATGCCGATACAGTACAGTAACAATCTCCAGTGCAGGACAGAGGTTGTCGATGCATGCTTTAGGCTAGCTGCTCCGCATCTCAGCCCAGCCGCGACAAACAATGCAGCAGCACGTTGTCGATGCTCCCGCTACCGAGGGCAAGCTCCGCGACTATAGTGTGCTCCACCGTGACAATTTTCCCCCTTGCTGGCCAACCATCTTAGCAGCCTATGCGACAAGCTCCATGCCGCCACCTTGAGCTCCACAGTGCGACGCTTCTTTACGCCTTCAACCTCCTCAATGTTCGCTTCGAACCGGTCGCACAACCGTCATCTCGTTCTCGTCAAGCGCCAAAGATCCCGCTCCGATGATCCATCTGCCCTCTGCAACGGTGCAACCACTCATCAGTCAGGACATCTATCGGATGCTACGTGGAGCAGAGCTGTATAGTCTTCCGGACCGGCGGCAGAGCACGAGGAAGATGACGATTTGACGATCCCTGACTTGGTGCTCTGCCGGCGTCTGGCACAGCAGGACTAGCATGCGAACTAGTATGCGAACCGTCAATAATCATCATCGGCTCTAGTGCACCATCTTCAACGGAAAGGTCAAAGTGTATAGGAGGACCACGTATTCCTCTCTGCACCACTGCCAGAGGACTTGATCACGTTCCGGACGTCTTCACCAAGCATTTGCCTCGCATTCATCGTACAGCAGCAGGCGCAAGATGCTCGGCCGGTGCGACCAAATGGCTGCAAGGGGCGATGCTGCGAGCTTAATATAATCTCTTCCCTGCAAATATGCCTGCAGAAGGATCTCTTCAGGCCTCTTGGGGCCACGAAGAAGACGAGAAGGCTTCTTCCTGCTTCGGCCACTTTTCGTTGCCGCCGCCCTGAACCAGAGGTTCGACTGAGACATCAATTCTACTATTGCAGGTGGACGTTGCAATCATCACAACGATGCCACTCGCAGTGGGGTTCCGCAACAACGAGCCAAGCTCATTTGACGAACGGGACACGGCTATAATTCTCTAGTCCCAACGATGGTGTACGGATGCAGCCTTGACCACAACTCCACCAGGAGCTTGACGGCACGATCATTGGCGGTTCCTTCAGGTCAGGCAGGGGCAAAGCAAGATCCGGAGGCACATTGTTCTCTCAGCCCAATACTAACGCTGACGATGCAGACGACTGCCCAGCCGACGCGCGACGCTGGCGCATGGGCTTGACAGCAACCTGTTGCGACCCATGCACCTGTTGTTTCCTGTCAGCATTACTGACGGGCGCAAGCAGGCCTTTTGTGTCCTGCTAGCCAATCGCGGGCAGCCCCATCGAATAAGCCCCGCTGCACATGGCCCTCTATTTTCAACTTGACGGCAAAGTTTGCGCAGGGTGTTATTCGGTGCACGCGATAGACAGGACGATTCTGGGGACGGCAGATGCTATCACAGGCCAAACCAACGGATCAGGATGCAACCAATTTCCGCCTCGAGCCTTTCTGGAATCGAATGACGAGAGATGGAGCGTGGCCGAGCCGAAAAGGAGGAGAAGCAGAGAAAGTAGCAGCGGCCAGCAGGGACTCTTGACTCGCGCACAGCAGGGATGATGCCGGCTGGCTGGGAAGCTTTGGGGAGCTTCAGGGGCAGCACGCCGACGGCTGATCTCATCAGCTCAAATCTCGGAAGGGCGTGGCCGAAGTTGGGGCCAGCGAGCTTTCGGCTTAGCTCGCTCCAGCCGCCGCTGATCCGGGAGAACCGTAATCAAGCTTCCGCCGGCGACTCAGTACCAGGAGTCTCGGTTGCTGCTCCCCGCCATCGTCACCCGCCCTTATCACACAGCTATCGTTCTTTGTTCTGCTATTGTTCGTCTGCCGATACGACGGCAGAAATGACGCTCGTCCACTATGGGAAATCTGGAGTCCCGTTCTTCGCGCCACACCTGCACATGGTCCAGTCGTTTTTGAACCTGACTCGTCATTGTTACATCCTCTGCACGGCATCTTGCCGTATCCGCCTGCTAGCCTTCTTGGGATCCGCAGGCGGCGGGTACCAGACTCGCCATAGTATGCTTGTTGCCGCTTTGCAGCTCCAGAGCCCACAGACTGTGGCGTCTGCCGTGCTCTCAGCATTATTGTTGTTGTGCTCCTGTACAAATTTTGGTCGTCCCATATGGCGGCCCTCACCAGGGCGCTCTGCTGGCTTTTGCCGCATCTCAGCTTAGCTCATGGCGTCAGGACCTGCAGGCTGCAGACGGTCGCTTTGCTGTCACTGTAAGCTGCATGTTCGGCGGGAGGGTCAGCTGGTCCAGTTCCCCAGGCTGGCCAGTGGTTACCGTTGAGCGGACCACAGTTCACAGACGAAAACTATCACAGAGATCCCCAACAGCCAAATCTTGCAACCGTGCCGGCCAACATCGCGGTTAGACTTTGACAACTCAACGACCTTCGCGGCTGCCTTTTGCTGGCTCAGGCCTCTCCAGCCCACAACTTCCCTGGGCCATCACAGCGCCCTCGTCCGTCATCGCGACCAGCGTGGCAGCGCTTCAGTTTGCGCGTGCGTGGCCTGGGACCAAGGTCTGTGGTCTGCAATCTATGTATGGGACGTATCTGCGGTAATTGGCCGCTGGACCCCCATGGTCTAGAGATGGCCATGGCAGGCGGCAGGCTGATTTCCGGCGTAATTGTCCAATGCTCATGAGAGAGAGGAAAGCAGCGGTCACTGACAGAGATGCGCAGTCGGTTTGGAGTTTTGGATGCAAGCCCCAGCTCACTGCTATCACAATGAGCTGTGAACCGGTATCGGTGCGGCTATATGCAGGATGCTACTACTGCTACGGGGTCAAGCTTTCGAGGTCCATCTCCGATCCGCTTCGTGCGCGATCTGGCGAGAAGACCCACCTTCCTGCACTCTTCATCGGACTACTCATGGAGCACGGCAATCCACGAGTCCTGCGCATCGTGTCTGGTCCTTTGCGCCAGCGAATCATGCTAGTCTGTGTCTGCGTTAGGGCAGCATAAATCAAAGCCACTCGGATGCTGTCTTCTCTCCGATGTATGGCCAGGCTAGGCTGCTGCACGACTGCATCTTTGCCAGTATTTTTGATAGAAATGCCCCCTTTGGTGCGACCACTCTGACTCCGAAGCTGAGGCTTTTGGGCGTCTCGTGGTACACGAACTGCGTGTCAACTGTCCAACAATAGAGACGGCCCCTGTCATTGATGGGCAATGGATGAGGCGAAGTTGCGCCCGCGGCCACCAGCAGAGCCGTAACGACAGCACTGTTGGCAATGATTGCTTGACGTGGCGTGATTGCCCGCACTTGCGTACAAAGAGTGCACTCCTTCAAATACTCATTGTCGGGCGTCGACTTTGGCATCTAACGTCTCTCCCGGCCATGGCTTGCCGTCGTAGTCGTCGTCGCCAGACGACCAGCAGTTTGCTTGTTCGACGCCTGCTGTGGCCTTATGCCTCCTTGGCTTTGGGCGAGACTAATGCTGTGTAACTCGAGTCCCAGCACTACGGTTTGTTTTTTTGTGCTACGAGCGTCAACACGAGTTTGCATCTTCCAGTGCCATGCTTTCCATCCTCCACCTGATCAACTGACGTCTTTTCTGCTACGAATACCTGTATCGTTGCCTGTACAAAACGATCGCGACTATTGTCGGCTTTCTCTGTCCCTGCGGAGACAAGCGCGGGCCTTTTCTCCATGTCTCATAAGTCTCAGGCGGCAATTACCGCACTGGATTGGCTACCGACTACTGCAAACATTTCCTCATTACCAAGCACTCGGTTTGACAGGAATGTACGATTCCAAATAACCTGCATCGTCGAATTGGTCATTGCCAAGATGCTAAGCAACATGCATACCGAGCGTGCTTCTTGCAGTCAAATTTGCTGCAGAATTTGACGAAGCGTGGTCAAAATTGCTGGTCGGGGTACTTCGTCTTCAGTGTACCCCTGTGATCTGAACGCGGCTACTTCGAGTCCGTGTCTCGGATGCCTTTCTTCAGCGCCGGACCCCTCAGCTCGTCGCTCAGTCTAAGCCGTGGACGCCGATGTCATTTTCAAGATAGCCAATTGAGTGGATAGCTGCAAGATTTGCCTCGCAAGGACAACTCGATATTTCGTTGTGACTGCCGATGAAGCACCCAGAGCCGCCTTGCTCAAAGCTTCGCGAGTGGCGATAGCTTCCGTGAGTGGCATTTTCGTCCTCCGGGCTTTCGTCACGCTTACCATCTCGTTCCCGTCGCCAGTTCCCCGGGTGCACCTCGAGTTTGACAATAACCATACATGGTCATAGTCCCGTCTTCGTGTAGTGCCAGCGGGGATCCAGTCTGCGGCTCGGTTGCCGGAATAGCATCTAGCTCCGTATGCACAGCATCAATCTCACACGGCGGATAGGAGCTGGACGGTACGTGCTCAGAAAGCCAGCTGCAGGACCACCGGCGCTGCGTGCCTTTTGGCGGTAGGTGCGGCTTGCCGCATGGTCAGACTCGCGCGTTTGCAGACCCATGGACTGTGCTTCTGGATTTTGACTCGTCCATCCCCCCCTGGCTTCGATCGTGGGTTCTGAGCGGTCAGGAGTCGAGCTTGTCCGGCGTGAGGTGCTCTGTCGCCCACGTGAGAAAATTTTGCAGAGTGAGAGGACTCTCTCGCATACAGACCGCCTTACGCAAGCGGCGGGTCTTCGAAGAGTGATGCTATCAGAGACTGGTGCGCGAGCGGTGATGCGGTAAGGGCGTGATACAGCCAGCTGACCTGCAAGGAACACGCAGAGAAGCATGTGGCATAAAGGGATGGTTCAATTGAGGGGCCTAGGATGCTGACTTGCTGCACCTGAAAGGCCGACCACAGATTGTCTGCGCATACACAATACTCTAGCCAGGGTATGTATTTCCGGCACCATGATCAGAAAGTCTGATACTATCACTGAGACCAAGCACATCCTTCTCTCATCTTAATCTGGGGCAATCCGCAAGATCACTTTCTACCAGCTCTATGTTTTCCACCCTGCATGCTCATCTTTAATGCCGCCCTTCATCTCTCTCACGCATCATCCTTCTCCCGCCAGATGTCTCGCAATTCAATCTCGAAGCCACCGCCTTCCACCTTCTTCACCGTCACGCTCTCCAGATCCCTCACAACGTAGTCCGCACCCGCCCCTTTCACGACCCCAATCCCATGCGTCGTCGCAAGCCCAAGCACCGTACATCCCGCCCCCTTCCCCGCCCTAACCCCGGCAGGCGCATCCTCAAGCACAAGCACCCTCTTCCCCTCTCCCCCCAACCCGATCTTCGTGCGTCCCAGCAAATAACACCCCGGATCCGGCTTGCCGTCCTCGACGTTCTCCGCGACCACGACGTGCTCCGGCCGCGGCAAGCCCATGACCCGCAGCCAGCCGGACAGCAGTCCGCCGGTCCCCGACGTCACGATCGCCCACGGCGCGGACAGGGAATCCAGGGTCGAGAGCAGGGTCCGGGCGCCGGGGACTTCGACGGCGGAGGATCCGAATTCGACGGGGATGGAGGATTCGATTGCGTTCACGTAGGCCCAGTTTGCCTTGTCCGGGTCGTAGAGGGCGAGCGTGTCGATGCTGCGGCGGCCGTGGGAGGAGGCGAGGATCAACTTTGGGTCGACGTCGAGGTCTTTTGCAATCCTACGGGAGGTTGTCAGTGATCCGTGTGGGCTTTGTGGGTGAGCTGTCGGGGACCGTACTTGTGCCAGGATTTGACGATGGCGTCGGTGGAGTCTATTATGGTTCCGTCCATGTCGAAGAGGAAGCCGTCGAAGGTGAGCTTTTGGACTGGGCCGTCAAAGGCGCCGGTGTTGAGAATTGGCGGTACGTGAGCCATTTTTATGCGATCGAACGGAGTGTACTATTTAGGTGAAAGGAAAGGTAAGACGAGAAAATATTTAACAAGCGAAAGCTATGATTTTGTGATCAAGGAATCATTCTTCGATCTTTATCTATGATCTTATCGAACGGCATAGGATGTTGTGTAAAATATCGTGCGGCGGCCTCGCCGGTAAAAGGACAATCAGCATGGTAGGTTTGGTTGGGTGAGCATTATTCTCCCGCGTTCCTCAGTTGCGGAACTGCAGTAGGTATGGCTGAGTTTCCCTGTGCCCGCGCTGCTGCTCCCGGGGAACAAAGTTTAGTGGACGTGCCGGCTGGGGCGAACGATTGGCTCAATCAGGCCCCCCATCCGGAGTTGTCGCCGGCACATTTTCCATTTTCCAAAAATTCTTGTGTCGAGAGCAGCCGTCAATACGCATACGTACCTGCATCCACCATGAAAGTCGGAAGTATGTCAGAGCAGATTGCCGTTCCTTTGAAATTGATCGCAATTTTGCTAACAAGATGCTGCAGAGCCAAAATCGAAGCGCACGCCGGTGCGGCTACGGCACAAGATCGAAAAAGCCTCCGCCGCCAAGCAGAGAAAGGAAAGGAAGCAGTCCAAGAAAGATCCGACATGGCGTTCGCGACTGAAGAAAGATCCTGGAATTCCGAACCTCTTTCCATACAAAGACCGTCTCTTGGCCGAAATCGAAGAGAAGAAGCAGCAGAAGCAAGAGGAGACCACACGAAAACGTGAAGAAGCGAAGGCAATGAGAAAGGCATCAAGCACGGCACAGAATGGTGAACTACCAGACGCCGGAGAGGACGAAGACTCCGACCAAGACATGGACGAGGATCAGCCCGGCGACTCGTCAAATCCCATGGCCGCGTTGCTGGCTTCGGCGCGGGCAAGGGCGGCAGAGTACGACAACACTGGTGCACCAGACGATGATGAGATGAGTGCCGACGACGAGCCAGTCCAACCCAAGTCGCGACCGGATCCGTCAGCTCGCGCGTTCTCACACTTATTCCCCGAAGTCCTCGCGTCCGCAGATGTCATTCTCTATGTCCTCGACGCGAGAGACCCTCAGTCTACGCGTTCAATACCTACGGAGCGACAAGTCGCTGCCCACGCCGGTGGTAGCAAGCGTTTAATACTCATATTGAACAAGATCGATCTTGTACCGCCTCCGGTCCTAAGCCGATGGATGACCTATCTTCGTCGCTACCAGCTTGTCTTACCGCTCCGTGCCAGCTCTCCTGCGGGGGGCGCAAAGACTTACGACCACAAGGAGCTTACTCAGAAAGGCACTGCTCAAAAGCTCCTTCACCACTTGAAGGCCTACGCCGAAAAGCAGCAGCTGAAGCGCGCAATCTCAGTCGGTGTGGTAGGATATCCCAACGTAGGAAAGAGCAGTGTTATTAACGCGCTTGTCTCACAACTCGGACGAAAGAACGCCCCAGCCCCCACCGGCGCCGAAGCTGGCGTCACCACGGCGCTTCGTAATGTCAAGCTCGACTCGAAGCTTACCCTCATTGATTCACCTGGTGTTGTCTTTCCGGCTTCCGAACTGAAGCAGGCCCTGGGCAGCAAAAACGGCCTGTATCCGCCGAAAGAAGAAGATGCTCATGCACGTCTCGTCCTTCTGAACGCTATTCCTCCAAAAGCCATCGAAGATCCGATTCCAGCCGTCCAAATTTTGCTGCGGAGAGTTTTGGCGCTGCCCGATGGTCTCGACACCCTGCGTGCCTTTTACGGTATTCCGCCTCTGATGAGCCGTGAAGGTGACATCAGCACAGACTTTCTGGTCCAGGTCGCGAGAAAACGCGGCAGGCTGGGCAAGGGTGGCGTACCCAACATTAATGCTGCAGGAATGTCTGTGCTAGGAGATTGGCGAGACGGCAGAATTGGAGCTTGGGTCGAGCCGCCAAAGATCGCGGTCGCCATGGAGAAGGACGATGCTGGAGATATCACCATGGACGGCAGCGAGGGAGCCAAGCAGGACTCCTCCGCCGATACAAAGATCATTGTCACCGAATGGGCCAAGGAATTTGACCTTGGTGATTTGTGGGGCTCCGGTGGGGACGGCGAGGATGCTTGAGGGCGTGTTGTGATTGGAGATGAGATACGATCATGGTAAAAGGCGTACAAAATTGCACCGCGTGGTGTTTTGGAGTTTTCTCGGGCGCACTTTCTGTCCTGTGTCTACGAGCTCATGGCAGCGGATGTTCAATGCTGCAAACGGAGCTACCGGGTCTCAAAGACATCTCAGCTCTCCCAGTCTATTGCGGGAATGTTCATCAACTGTTACTGGCCCAAGCTCCGTCTGTAAGGGCGCCGTGACCTGAAATTGTCCTCAGACTGCGGTGAGCTGAGTAAGGGGTACCTACCTTTGACCTGACAACCCGGCACTGATGCGCTTATGTGCATCGCAAATATACAAAGTCGATCACATAACAACACCATCTTAGCCGCATAATGACACATGCAGCTGTCAAAATGCCTACCTGCAGGGGGACTCCACAGCTGCTATTCGCACCCCTCAGGCCACAACCGCTTGACCAAAGGCGCGTTCCCGCCTCATACATGCTGCATGCGAGCTTAAATCAAGCAGGTATGTCATGATCATCGCTCCGCAGGCACAATTTGCGACATTCAGTGCTTGCCGAGCCACCATGCTGCATGTCTTATATGACTCGGCGATTCAGCCGACAGCCCTAAGTTCGAGGCATGCAAGTTTAATACCGCGTGGACACTGCACATGAGCGTTTCGCGGTATGGATGCACGCTTGGAAAAGACCACCGGGGGCCAAACCCCAAACCTGCATGATGGCCTGCAGGACATGACAGACAGATTAAGATGGCTTCAATTTCGACGAAAGGGGGGTTTGTTTGTCAACAAGAATCCGTCAATAAGATCATTTGTTTTGTTGCTTTTCCTACCCTTCGTTGGCGCTTCGTGATGAGATGTTGTCGATCGACCCTCCCAAGTCTCCATGAGACACTTCCGTGAAGCTTTACCCTTGCCAGCACAGAGGACTTCAATTTTTCTCGTTTCTTGACCCACCGCCATCGTCTTGCAGATTCTTTCTCATTCTCAGCTGTCTCACGTCGGCTCCGTCATCTTGACTCTCGGCGTTCCCGTCTCGACCCGCCGGTCCTCAACTCAGGCCAAAGTTCAGACCCCGGGTTCGCCCCTCCGAGCTCCCCTTCTCCTCTCTTGTCTCATAGCCGCCTTTCTCCTCCAATGATCTTTCGAGATGGAAGCATGGGATCCTCACGTGAACCTCTCGCCGCTTTGTCAATGCCTTCCGGACGCCTTTTCGACACCCTCTCAGGCAGCGAGAGGGAGCTCTGGCCACCCGGCTCGTCTTTGGGCCGGCTTTTCAACGATCGGAGGGGGGGGGGTCGATGAGATTGTGGAGCCTGAAGATGCGGTGTGCGAATGAGACGGGTCTCGCATTGCGTCGTGAGCTTGTCTGGGAGCTTGTTTTGGGGGGAGATTGGGGGGGGGGGGGCATGGATGATGGTAGCTGGGTGGCTTGTTCTCCAAATGGGGGGAGATATTGCTATGGGCACGCCTGACGGTCGAGAGGCTTGAGGGATTGTTGCGTGGGGTCATGCTGAGCGGCCGAAGGCTGAAATATCTAAGCGCTGGCGCTAAATTGGTGGTGGACATGGTGGTGGGATCAAGTCGGACCGGATGTCAGCGCCATTCGATCGGACGATGATCGAAGGGAACTGTATGTCCCTGCATTTTGGCGTTTCGTTCGTCGAGGCGCGATTGCATGCGAGTGGAGAAGGCAGAGTGAACCTCCTGTTGACTCTGGATCTTGTACCAGTCATTGTATGGGTGGCCAGCTACAGCCATGGCATATTGCTTTTTGATGCTGTACACCTGTCTGTAATGAGACTACTGTTTTTGCCCGCCTCAAGAAACCGAACTCTGAGCAGGGCAATTAATTGTGTTTCTATTTCCAATACGTTGACTGTTCGCAGCATGATGAGGTGGTGTGTGAGCTGCTCAGAGCCAGCGGTGAAGCGGAAACACGAGCGGAGAGCGTCTTCCGGGCAGAAAGACTGGGCCGTGAGAGCCAGAGTAACCATTCTCGTGCTCGGAATGTGACGGAGCACTTGACTGGCGTCTTAAAGGCATGGGCGACGTGGGTTGCAATCAAGGAGAGACTAGAAGCGAGCGCGCTCGTGTTTCGGAAGTCAGATCTCGTGAGTGCGAGTCAGAGGCGTCAGCAGGCGAGTCAAGCGCGAACTCGACGATGTCGCATGGATTCTCCGCCTCGTGAAGAGCTCATCGACGACGATACCGACAATCCCAGCTCCGTGTCTACTCTTGTACTTTTTACACGGGAAGCCTCAATGGACTCGTTGTTTCGTCGAAGCTATGTATAAAGAGCCACAAGTCTCTGACTCCCAGACCACGACCAAGCATACCTCACCTTGACAAGCACCAATTCACAACCTCTGTCCGACTACACCCGAGAATATGTTGCTCTCCACCGCCATCTCCATCGTCGCCGCTGCGACGCTCGCCGACGCCCGTGCCATCGGCTCCGTCTCGGTACGCATCCCTCTTCCCAGGGGCTGCTCTCCGGCACGCCGCCGCCAACACTAAGTCTATCACAGGACGTCAACGCTCGATCCGGAAATTCGGCTTACCCTTGCGGCGGCATAGTCCCCGGAGGCGGTCTCTACTCCGGATGGACGTACAAGGTCGATTGCAACAGGAAAGTGACGGCCAGGAAGCCGGACGAAACCTACACGGCCGAATCCGAGGCGGACTGTCTTGCGTACTGCAACAGTGTCAAGTATTGCCAGGTCATCGACTTCCAGTCCAGCACCAACATCTGCCTGCAGTATTATGACGGCAACGTCACGTACGTCCACGATCCGGACTGGACTGCTTTCGCCCTGTACCACACTTACTGAGAGGTCGGGTGAGGTGGTTCGTGGGTTTCGTTGATGGATGGTGCGTGCTGTGGCAATGCTTTAAAACAGAACTGCACTGCAATCAATGTTCAGATGATCGGCGATGCATGAGTCTTTGCGGTGAAGTGCATGTCCCGGACAATTAGGCCCTTTTGTGGAATTGTATAGCCGTCGAGGCATCAGACGTATTGCTTTGCGCATGAAGTGGTCCAGCTTTTTAAGCGAACAGGTGAAAGGGGACAGAGTCGTTCTCTCCACGAAGAGCTCCGACTCGACTGTGAACTAAATGCCCATCGACGGCGGACTGTTAAGCTGTCGACTGCCTTACTTCCCGAGGCGCTTGCCAGAGTGCTTCCTACGGTACTGACTACGACACTGACTCGATTACTTGCTAGGGCACTCACCGGGGTACTTGCAAAGTCACTCACCAAGATACTTGTTGGAGTACTTACCGAGACACATATTAAGGTACTCACCGGGGTAATTAAAAGAGTACTTCCTGTGGTGCTCACTTAAATACTTACAAAGGCACTCACCGAGATACTTGCTAGGGTACTTGCCAAGGTGTCTCGCTACCGGCCCCGCCGCACATATGATTTTAGAACCCCCCTGCTGCGACCTTTCACTAAGCAAGCATCTTTAAATCCTCGTATGGTGCAGCGCGACCCAATCCTTTCCAGCCCAGCCCAGCCCTGGCGAACCCGTCCTTCACTTGCCAAGAATTCAAAGATTCTCGTGAAACTTCACCATATCGACAGCATCGTGCTGGTGTAGTGATTGGGCCTGCGACCTGAAGCTACTTATGGGTGTGGAGCAGCTCTGGATATACATTCGCTAACACTGTGGCGGACTGGAGCAGTGTATACGGACTTCTCTGCCTGGACGCCCTCTCAACTTCTATTGCTGCAATGTTCGAGAGAGTGCCGACTTGATCCCGAGGTAGACGATGATTGCCCTGCTCTGCTTCTTGTACCAGATCTTGGAATTGTTGATCTCTGTACACCTCTGAATCTGTGCGTATGTGTCGAGTGAGCTGCTTCAGCAGACCCAATTTTCGGTTCTGGCCGCCTGGTTCTTCTCTTTCTTTGCTTCTTATGAGACTGTTCCGAGTCCATAGCTGTATTACTTAATCTACCGTGATGGATTGACTGTTTGGGTAAAATAGATCGTGAAGTTGAGAAAATGGCGAGATTGAGTAACCATTTCGTGGGAACAAATCTCGCCAGAGGTCAATTCAACTCAGTCGAGACAAGCAGGAACGACAAGGCAAAGAACAGTTGTGGTCAGAGAACAGAGCACTTGGAGTTGACACCATCTGGGAAAAATCCTCGCACGGCGGCTGGACGATCCTGTTAATGCAAACGCTCACATATACCCCATCCGCGCTAAGTATGATAAGTCTTGAGAGTATAGCTATCGCCCAGAGTTCGCGTGGTGTTTATGTATAGAGCTTGAATGTGAAACTATTCTTGATACAAATCTAGCATCTGCCACAGTTGGGCACTGAATTCTGTGCGCTGGCTTTAATTGAAGGCTAGATTTGAGTGTGGGACGGATCGGATCGGACCAAAGAGCTCATGTTGGAACAGAACCAAAGGAAATATGACAGTCTGCAAGTCGAACGCCGTCATACTTGCATTACTGAGCAGAAGCTGGAGCTGACGCGTCTTCGTTTCGACAAGCTATTGCACAAGGACCCGATATGGTTGTGGTCCAGCGACGTCTCGAACTCCGTCACGGGGATGTTGACCACTTAGGTTTGGTAGTGGTCGAAGATGGACACGAACAAGGTGCCCACATGGAATCTGATGGCCTCAATGTCGACGGTGCCGATTACAAGACTCTCTTGCTGCTGAATGTCGTTGGGCAAGTGGTCATGTAGCCTATTGGGTCGGTAGTGCGGTGCCTCATCGGATGTTGGAACGGCGGTTTCACCGGCGGGGTCGGCGGCATATGGGTCGAAGGTTGGCTGGCATCGTTAGATGACTGCGGCGCTGACTTCTGGATGCAGGGATCGATTTCGGAGCGCAGCTGGTTCGCCACTTGGAAATGTATGCTAGCAGCAGCTCTTGTCTCGTCATGACATACTTGATGTCGTCGGATTTCTCCCATAGGAATGCGAATTGGGTAGTCTGATCAGGGTTGACATCCAAATGTAGCTTCAAGCATCATGATCACCGCACGGAAGTGCCATTTACGCTTGTTTGCGCGTCCTGGTGTTGCAAGCATAACCAGCCGACCTCCGTCATACTTTATCAGCATCTTATCAATAGCGCCCAAGGCCGCGACCTGTGCGGTTGGTGTGCCGCGAAATGCGCGTAGCAGTATGATGGAATTAACGTGCATTATCAGAACAGGTATTGCCTGGCAAACGATGTTCTCATCGCTGTGGGCTTCCGCGGCCAGACTTCGGACAAGAGACGCAGCAAACAAACGCCGGCCACTGTGCCGGCCATGCGTCACACATGTATCGTTTCACTTGACGCTCGAAACATGGATGAGGGTAGAAAGACCGGCCGATATACTGACCGCCACGCCCGTAGCTCCCAAGAGCTTCTCCGCCTTTCGATGGGCACGCCTGCTGAGCTCTGTTCTTACTCGTAATGGCGGAAGTCTGCAGGACAAACGACCCAGTCAGCAAATCTGAGAAGCAAAGTGGGCAGGCTCGTCAACACGACAAAGATACGCTTCGGACCGGCGCATGCGACCAGACGCGACACGATCGTGAAGGATAGGGAGCATAGGGAGCAGTATGAATAGTTCCATGTCAGCATGCTAATACAGAGCTTGCCGGCGCAGCTAAATTGACGAGCTAAAACGGGCAGATGTGACGATGCGCAACAGTACAATACCATCTCTCCCCTCCGAGGTTGTGGCACAAGCTTGGAGTGAGGTGAGATGATTGGACGAGATGAGTTTGTGCACGTGTGAATGCGAATGAAACGCGGCCGTGCAGTCCTGCTTCATTTCGTCCACTCGCGACTTCACCTCAATCCTCATCTCACACTGTGGGCGTTCTTCCCAGACGTCTCGTCTTTGGACATCTGGGTGCCTTGTCCCACCAAACGCGCCCCTGCTGCGGTCGGCGATGGAGCTATCAAGCTGCACTTTTGTATAACACCCAACAGCAGCGCTTCGAGGCTGAAAATTCGCCGACCACTCGTCCGCTTACCCCTGATGCCATCTCCAACTGGTCAAAGCGAAGTTGCCCATTACTGGGAGCAAATGGTTGTTCTCCAGCAGCGGAAAGCTCGTGTGAGCCTCACCGTGTCATCATCGTCAGCAGCGGCCCTTCCGATCCCTCGCATTCCTTGCCCCGTGCGAGCCAAAATGGGCTGGTTGGCAATCTGGATTTGTTTCAATAGGGAATCGGGGTGGCACAATCTGCTGCAACCTCACTTGCCTTGAGCCTCGAACGGGGCGCTCTCGAATAATGTGACAAGCAACTTATCGTGCGGCGTACGGCCCTGGTAAAAGAAGCGCTCTTGCGCCATCCACTTCTTGCTGGCGGCTTTCGGACCTTGTTTGTGACCTTTTCTCTTGCATTTACTGCTTCATTTCGCGCATTATCGTTCCCCACTTTTGTATTCTCTTTACCCGGTATCAAGTCATCGACAAAGAGCTGTGCTCTTGTTATCCGTTCCTTTATTACCTCCACACCCGCGCCTTTCGGATTGTTTGTCAATAATACCGCCCGACCACCTTTTATCTTGACCTTTGTCCATTGAGAGCGCCACGGCTTGATTGTTTGATTCAGACGAGGCTACCTTGGCTTGCGAAGGAAGGATATTGAGACTCGATTCAGAACATCTTCGATACTTGTCGACCTGCAAGCTCATCTCCACGCATCAACCACGTGATTCGATTGTCCCAGGCGGATAGCCAGTCCACTTCCATCTCCCAGTCAACCTTGACGCACGACTCACTTTCCTCCCTCATCCTAGAGACTCAAACTCTGACATCCATCAGCCTGGAAGTATTTATCAAGCACCACTTGCCCAGTCGCATAGTGCTCAGCACTCTTCGGTCCTTAGTCGCTCTCTACAGAACAGTCGGTCTCTACAACCAAGCTTGAAGCTCTCCGCAACAACTCAAAACAAGACAAGTCATCATTTACCACGATGCGCATCACCGCCATCCTCTCTCTAGCCGCCCTCGCCAGTGCGCAGGCGCAATACGGCCAGGCGGCACCGTCAACGACCATCCAAACCACCACGACGGCGACTGTCGTCAAGACTGTGTACGCCGCCACACGCACCACCACCGTCGTCTCTCACAACTCCACCCGTACCGCCGCCTCGTCAGGTTTCGCCCAGCCGACCGGCAACGCTAGCGTTACGAGCAGCTATCCCATCGCCATCAGTCCTGCTGATGCGGTCAAGGTGAACGCGGCACAGGGAGCGGTGATAGGTGCGCTCATGTTCGCCGTTTTGCTCTTCTAGAGAAGAAACAGACCATTGAACGAGCTTGAAGTTTCCTTTCTGCATAGCGGGTGGAGTTTCGGGGGTTTCAGGACGGCGTTGCCGGCTTGGAGTGCCCCAGAAGATGTTGGGCAGGCACGGGTTATTGGCTTAGGTGCGCTCTCAGCGGCCACACCTTCACAAGGGCTTTCTTTGATTTGTTGAGGTCGGACGCTTGCAGACAGGCGGCTGCGAGGTTACTCTGGCTAGATGCTCGGGCCATGAAGGTTTTCCGATTGAAATTTGATACCCCAGGACAGAGTTGTGGTGGTAATGTTCGATAATGCAAATGAACCGGTTCAAACAAATCCCCATCGTTTCCAGCCTGCTTGTGAGTATTGACTGTCACGAGCGAGTCACGAAGCTGTCCTTCTGCGCCAGGTTACGAATCCGCATGCGCCAGTCATCACGGGATGGTGTTATAAATAAGAGGCAAGTCTGCAGTGGAACGCGTGGGTCTTGGTAAGGGTCTCTTTCCTCATTTTCGGTTAATCAGATCTCGTAATGTGCCTGACGCGCCCTTGACCTGAGGCAAATGTGGTTGCTGACAATGCTTCACTTGTTGTAGGCGCACGGTCCATGCATGGCAATGAGGGATTGCTCGCTGGATGCGCATCTGGCAGTCAGTTGGCCCAGGCAGGTGTGCCATCGTCTTCCCAACCTTCAACGCTCTTTCTTCCTCTCTTTCCTTCTTTCTTTGCATTGCGTTCAGGGGGTAGTATTCGGGGGTTGTGATCGGAGGAACTCGTTTGCACCGTTGTCAGTCTTTTCAAGAACCACAGCCACTGAAGTCGCAAGGATGGCAACTCGCAAGGAGCGCATGGCGCTCTTTCAATTTGCGCTACATGAAGTCAACAATGAGTGTCGCATTCACGTGAGTAACAAGTTTCCATCACGGTTCTCTACTTCGCAAACTTCCAAACTTGCTCTGCATCACCCATTGTAAAGCATGAAGAAAGCGATGGCAGTCAGCGGGCGCTTGCAGCATCGACACGGTGTCGTGCGTGAAGGATGATAATGAAGACTTTCAGTACACCTGGCTGTCCACACTCGCATAGAACACGCAACTTCGTTTCTGTTCAAATGGACGGACTGCGCAAGCCTTACAATGTTCACCTCTCAGCCATCCACCTTCTCCTCCACCAAGTCCGATCACGGGCATTCAATTCCCATTAATCACCGGCATTCGTGCCCCGTTGATCACGAAGATGACGTCCCACTCGAGCGCCCAAGATCAGCCTTTCCGGCCTCAGATTGAGTATCCCACAGGCGTGTCTATGGCCTTTGAGAAGCAGAAGACTTCTCGCAGTGCAGACCAGCAAGCAGATGGCGACTGCTCGGTAAGATCTCCAACTGCACCGGGTGCGGGACTCTGCTGACGAGAATCAGATACGTCTTGACAGTGCAGTAACAGGCACGTCTGCTCCTCCGACAGCACCAGCCACAGGCATGGCAACCCCGGCAGCAACTTCGTCACCAGAAACTGCAAAGGAATACACGCCCCCAGATTGGGAGGACCATAGGATGATTGAGGCGTTGAAGAAGCTGGATGCAGCGCTCCTTCTGGTGAACTTTGCGACGGCGGGAGAAGTTGTGTTCACGCCAGGGCAGGAGGAGGCGGCCTGGGCTGCTCGAAAGCGTTGAGAGGCTCAGACAGCTGCCGCTAGCAATCCTAGCTCACGACCGTGGTATTGTGAAACTCAACAGAGGTGCGAGGCCTGGGTACATGATTGCCGTAATGTTTAATATGAAACAGAACTCTCATTTGACACCTCGAGCATGTTCACAGTGAAAATCAGCCAAAAGGGTCATTGGCCGAGATATATGGAACCCTGTTCAGGGACAGGGCGGGCTGACAGAAATCTTTACGCAGGTAGTTAATCACCACCGTACCTAGACGGGGTCTTTAGCACTGCCATACAGACATGGAAGACTATCGACATAGGCAGGCATGTATACAGCTTTGTTGATACCTGCTTATGCACCCGTAGAAGCGCTCGTCGATATAGCCCTCGTGATAGGCAGGAAAGTAGGTGTGTAATAGCTTCCAACAACCCGCCTTGGATGCAGGGGCTCAACACAAATGACTCCGTCAAGCCGCGATCACATATGGGTCCCAGAAGTGTTTCAGGCGCACAAGAATCAAACAGCAGCAGACGAACATTTGGTTCGCAAATCTGATGATTGTGCCTTTTGCGTTCTCTAAGAAGTTTCTATGCGCTAGGACGCTTCGTGGTTATCTAATCAGCGCCGAGCCTCACCACCACCAAGCTCTCCAAGCTTCCAGCGTGCCAAAGCATATAGCACACCACATTCTTTACTCGCCTTTCACAGTCATTCAAGAGCGCTCGATGCGCCTCCAACACCTACATCTCCTCCGCCCGGTGCCATATCCACTCGCAAGCCGCATCCAAGACACCGTCGTCCGCCAACACATCGACGCTGGGCTCCTGCGCCAACGAAGTCAGCTTCCCAAGACCGACTCTACGCAGCCACCTCGCCCCAACGATACCCCATTCTCGCAACCTCATCCATTTCTACTCACCTTCGAAACGACCCCGACTTACACTTGCGGCCGCCGCGAGATCCCCCTAATTGGCCAGGATCGCATCAACTACCTCCAGGCCAACGGCCGCGCCTCCTTCCACCCAGCCCTACGAGGGGGACAGACCACCTTCCACGGGCCTGGTCAACTCACAGCCTACCTCGTCCTCTCACTCAACGCTCATGCCCTTTCTCCACGCTGCTACGTCCGGTTCCTCGAAAGCAGCGTCATCGAGCTGTGCGGTGCATATGGCGTGAAAGCCAAGACGACCATGGACCCGGGGGTGTGGGTTGACGATGAGACAAAGATTTGTGCTGTCGGGGTACACATGCGAAGAGGAGTCACGAGTCATGGAATCGGACTGAATGTGAATACGGATCTTGGCTGGTTTAAGAGGATCGTGGCATGCGGTCTGGAGGGCAAGAAGGTCACGAGCATGGAAGAACGGGGAGTCTTGGGACATGGCGTCAGGGAGATGTCCATGGTCTTGGCGGAAATCATTGCGAGGGGATTGAAAGGTGTTGAGGGGATTGATGGCGTGGATTTGGCTGGAAGCGCGGTCAAGCCGGGGGATTATAGTCCTCCGCCGCCAGGCGAATGAGAAAACGCAAAGAGATCGTGGATTCATCTACACAAGCGATGCGACTGGACATACCGAAAGGTATATAGAGAACACAGCAGAGCTTTATTGTTCAGAATCAATGGCGGGCTCATACGCCGGAGTAGGCTCCGCGCGGTCTGAAAGTAAACACCACTCGAGGCATTTCGTTCTCGTCGCCAACATCGCAACTCACCAACGGACACTGGCAGAATGGCGGCCAATATAGCCGGCATCCAGCGCGATCTCGCGAAACTCCAGCGACGCCCTCTCTCCATCATCAAGCTCAGCGATCCTATCCTGAGCGGCGCCCCTCCCCGACGCGTTTCCAACGACCCCTCCAACACAGACGCGAACGAGCCTGCACCTTCACCAGCATCCCTTTCATCCGATCTTGTACACTATCGCGAGCTGTTCAAGAAACTACACTTCAGCTATCTCGAACAGGTTTCAAAGGAAAAGTTCCTTCGCGCCATCGTCGGCGACCCGCCCGAAGTTGTCGAGCCCTCAGAAAACGCGGAGCTCGAACGCAAACTCACAGAAGACAAGGCTATACTCAAGGCTTCGAAAGAAGATGTCGCTGGCCTGGTGTCCGACCTCGAAGCTCAAGGTCGAGAGCTCGCGGCGCGTTATGAGAACGTACAGCTTCAGACGACGCAGTTGAACGAGCTACCGACCGAAATCGCCAGACTAGAGGGATCGATTGAGGAGCTCGAAGCTGTACAGAGGGAGAGGACAGGTGCTGATGTGGGTGTTGATTCGAGGATGACCCTGCCGCTGCCCCAGACCAAGGACCTGCTGAGCGCGAAGAGAGAGGAGATTGATAAGCTGGACAGAGAAATTGCGGCGCTAAGACAATCGGTGCCGCAGAAAGCCAAGCAAGTCGAGAGACTGGAGGCAGAGCTCAGACCGCTTGAGAACCAAAGGAACGGTGCTGCAGGCGCGGCAGAAGAGGCAAGACGGAGAAAGGAGATGAGGGAAGGCGGCATGAGTGACGAGGTGGAGCTGAAGGGGCGGTGGTACACGAGTGCGAAGGAGGTATTGGGCGATGTGCTTGGGACTGAGGGAAAGTGAACGTCACTCGTATCTCAGCAGCCACCGTACCCGAGTCGATCTCTGAGACGAGTCGATCTCTGGGACTTGGCTACAAGGAACTAAGGACCTTCGGCAAGCCATCATAGTATCCTCCCAGGATGAGCTGATGATGACGACTCCAAGTCACCTAGCCACGTCGAATCGCCGGAGCACGATCCCGCGGCGTCCGCTCTCATGTGTACACGTGAAGCACTCGTTCTGGTCAAATTATTGACACAAAGTTGACCTCGAGCTCGCATTTCGACGAAAGAGAGAAAGCAACAACTCATGCTGGTGTACAGCGGCCAGGTCTTGGCTCAAGCAATGTCGGACTTCGAACACGCCCTTCATGACATGTCCGAAGCCCGGTCAGCTGAGTGGCGGCAGGGCCTGCCCAGAGTCAGCTTAGCAATTTTCAGGCAGCGCCCAGAACTAAGTCTTACAACCCTGGAAATTGTGAAGAATATGATGACCTTCAAGGTCACCAGGAGGGTGGCGTACTCTGAAAGAGGAGTCCTTGCGAAATACCACCCGAGTGCTCGCACATGATCATCTAAGAAGAGGGACAAGCGCCGAGACCACGAGAGTGGCTTCTGAAGATGACGCCTATCGGAGCAGAGGTAGAATCATTCTTGCTGACTCAGGCTCTGCTACATGTATTGATCACAAGAAAATGCGCGATGCTGGCAAAAGGTGGTGCTGACCATTATCGAATCCGCAAGTCATATTACTACTGGCATAAGTCATCATTTGATTCGTTTATCCAATGTAACGTATCTAGCTATCCATCTGTTTTACACGACATACTAGTAGCCCACGTCACCAGCACCCGAGACCAGTGTCGCTCGTCTTGCTCCTTATTGACCAGCAAGTACAAACGACTCCTTCGTGAAGTGGTTCGTATTCAGATAGGTCGAGTAGTCCCGATCGTCGGTACAATAGCCACCGCCCGAAGGGCCCAGATGTGCACAATGCACATCGGGTCGGTAGGGCACCATGGCCTGATGCAACGACCGACAGGCCACAGTATTCATACCGAGCTGGTAAGGCGACCCCAACGGCACGCTGCCGTTGCTCAAGAACGAAACACACTCCTCGTCCGAGGCATACTGCAGATTCGTCCCGTTGCAAGACGTCCGATGCGTCTCGCAAATCGACCGCGCCAGCTGTCCCGTCACGTACCGCTGAAACACGGCCGGATCGGACACGTTCGCCAACCGCATGCCCCTGGCAAACATGTCGGCAAACTGCCAGTCCAGATAGCGCAGGAACGTGGCGTCGTACTGGCTGATCTCGCCGTTGGAGTTGTACGTGAACCAGACGCCGATCTCGATCGGGTAGATGGTGCCCACGCTCGGAAAGGAGAAGTCGAGGAGCACGGTGGTCGAGACGGCGTACCGGGAGGCGATGAACTGCGTGACGGTGTAGTTTAGCGGGATCCCGATCAGGGAGAAGGAGCCCGGATCGAGGGCGAGCTGGGAGAAGAGGCCGTAGACGTATTCGGTGTTGAGCTCGCGGCCGTCGAAGTCGCGGGTGGCGTCGATGCGGCCGAGGATGTCGGAGGCGAAGAGGGTCGAGTTGATGCTGCTGGCTTGGACTTCGTTGTTGGGGGAGACGAATGAGGTCCAGAAGCGCTCGTTGAGGTCCCAGAGTTCCGAGGTGGTGAAGTTGCCGGGAGGGTAGGAGGTGGAGTTGGAGCCGGATCCAGAGCCGTAAGATTGTGAATGGGTGTGCGTATCTCGCCCGAGGGGCGAGCGTGGTGGAGCAGTCGCCAGAGCAGAGGTCGACAAAGCAAGGAGAGAGGTTATGATTGAATTTAGAGTCCACATGGTGTAGGTATAAACTGCAGTACCACCACGGTTGGAGTATGTTCGTTCGGAGTGATCGTGAACAAGATCAACGAGTACAATCAACGTCGAAGAGTCGCCTGAGAACGATGATGTATCAAATCTAGCCCGACACAACTGAAAGAGTCTGAAGCTCAAAGATAACCACTGTCAAGGCAGTCCAGGGGGCTGAAGCTGTCTTTCAATGAGGGCGAACGTGGGGCAAAGCTTCCCTTGTGGGCAACTTGGACATCTGCTCAGCCCGCGTGCATCAAGATCGTACAACAAGCCAATGCGCAGCAGGGACAGTAGTCGTGAGCCAAGGCGAGTCTGCCAGTGGAAGCGAGCCAACGCGGCGCGATATGGCGCAGTCGGAGAGCATGACGCCTCCGGAGAAGATAAGGCAGGTCAGCAATTTGTACGGACAGGGCTGCCGTCCAGTCGATAGATTCGCCACACATGCGAGGCTAGACAAGTGCTTATTATTTTTATCGTAACGATCATTGCCCAAGCAGCAGGTCGCCAGCTCCTCGATGGAGCGGCTAAGTGCATAGAGACGGCCCCCTTCTGAGAGAGACTCGTCGGACACGTAACACAGCGAAGGCGCAAATCGCGGCAGGTGGCGAGGTACGCCTCACAGTGTAGTGTAAGCCGCATCGCTTGCATGAATTGAAACCAAGACTTTGGGTTGAACGACTGCAGGGATAACATGAGAGAGTGTCACAAGGTTGCGCTGCGGATGACTACTTTCTGAAGTCAGCCGAGGCGTCGGTAGTATGAATCTTCAAAGGCCGCACTACTGCGAACTGCTTATTTGCGTCTCTTACATCAAGCCGAGCGTATTGCGCGGCCTGTAGATCAGTATCGTAAGCCTGGCAAAGAAGGAGACATGTTTTCGAGGGCGCGGCACAGCTTGGCCGGCAGCGACTGATGTAAGCCCAGCGCCGAAGAGCCCTTGGGATAACAGCAAGATGTGCGTTAACAGAGGTTCAAAATCAAAAACGACGACAGAAAATCTCTGCAAATACAGGCACTCGGGGTTTGGAGGTCTTGACATTCCGCTGATTGTTCTGCTCACCTTGCGGTGGACGTACGAATATAGGAGCCTCGATTCAGTTTGGTCAAATCACACAGATCGTCAAGTGTATCGTCTCAAGATACATTGCCGTAGAGCTTGATTTCGAAGCAATCAACTGATCGCGAAAGTACAGACGACCGCCGTCGAGAGGAGTCGGAGCGCATATGAGAGTGATGATGCACGTCCAGATTTACGGATGCGAAGATCGCGTCTCGCAGTGGAAAATCGGAGAACGCGTGGGTCGGAAAGGATCAAAGGAGCCATCGAAGGCCGATCAAGCTGCCGAATACGGAATGGTAGCGTCACTGGCCCCATTCGCAGAGTTTTCTGGCGGGAGAAAAGACGGCTGGACGAGCGGAGGGTGGATGCAAAGCAGACACATGAAACGCTGGCGGCTTGGAGAACGGGCTGATTCCTTGATTTGCCCGACATCTGACATCTGACCGCCCACCATTACTTTCCACTCCCTGGACGCTGGCTGCATCACATCACCGTCTTAACCTTTTCGCTTGTGCCTGGCGATCTTGTGATCTGCTCGTGGCTTGACGCACTCGCTGGATGCTCATCCACTGAACATCTCCCGCTTTTGTAGCGACAATCTGGTATATCTGGTATCTTCAATCGCGCTTATCGTTGATCTACTCCGCATTCTGAATTGTCTCGGACATGGTGCATCTGCTTATGCCTGTATGTCTAACATCCCGTCCCCTGTCCCCTGCAGACTGCCAAAGCCATTCATGGCGGCGCAGCGGGCGCCGAGGAAAGCCCGTTAAGGCTGCGTTGTAGCGTTGAGGTTATCTACTCTTTACAGCACGATACAGTAGTAAGACTCGAGTTCAAACTCATCTTTACGGTTCATGAGTTGAATGCTGCTCTACCACGACGGCCAATGGAGATCTGTCGCGGCAATTCTTTGAACTGAGACAGAGAACTGAGACAGAGCTACCAACGATGCATGGTATCGTTTGTTCATCGCCGTCGATTTGGATCAGTTGGCTGAGACATCGTTCCGGACCGTGAGACCTCAGGGACCGATAATCTGAGCACTGAATGTTGCGCTCCTCGAGGCGCTCAGCAATGCAAGAAGACATGACCGCAAAGATTATCGCAGCTTTGGGCAGAGCCTTCTCTGCTAAAGTGACCGGTCGGGCGGGTTGGCAACACGTGCGACACGAACAGACAAGATGAGGAGCTGTGCTGTCAGTCTGACCGGCGCATCGCCGCCATGCAATCGACTGCAGTCATCGAGCGCTTGCAGGCCAGCTAATTGACTATTGACGCACAAGCTGTTCAATGAAGCTACAGGACATTATGACTGGCCTGCTGATGTCTTGCGATCCATGACAGGCGCCCTGACAGCTGATGGCGACCAACCCCAGATTCCCCTGGGCGCCACCCTTTCAGCCTCCATCTCTGGGCTGCATACCGCCAGTGACAGTGATGCACGACTCAACATCGAACAGACCATGCTGAAAGGCACTCAGGAACCAGCTCGAAAATGTGATTTTCTTGCGACTCTGATCCGGCTCGATCGCGTGGCGACGCCCAAGCTATAGTTGTGAGAAAAAGAAGGTCGCAAGAACCTTAATTTGCCAGACTTTGCAATTGACGATCACGTCCTAATTGCTACATGAAGTCCTGAGCGCAGCAGCGATCCTGCCTTGCTTGGCCGTCGGTCTAATTTATCTCGCCAGCTGAGGTCGCATCCATGTCACTGTTACCCCTGCTATTGGCGCTTTATCTCGTCGCTGCCGGCATGCTACGCATCGCTGCTCGTGTTTTCGATGGGAGAGCAATTGCACGCCTCGCTACATACGAGGCACGACGGCTACGATGGTGTTAGTCGAGTACTGCAGCGGGCGTCTCGCTGCAGAAAACCACGGCTGCTGATGGTGAAGGCGTCTGGCACGACCATTCGTTGGTCGACTCCAAGGCGAGCGGCCAGTTGGACGCGTTGGCCTACTTACCCCTGAAGCCACGCCGGTGCTAGCGCAAAGGTTATCGGCGCAGATTCAGGAACCTGGCTTCGCTGAGTGGTTGGAGGCCCCTCACGTCGGCGGCTGCAACGTCTGGTTCGTCACTCTGCTAATTGGCAGACTCCTTCTGCTCCTCCACAGCGCTGTTGTTGCTAAACGCTTTTCCTTCCCATCATCACCGAGCCTCGTGCCGGCCCCCGGCTCTTCCCACGCTCGACCCACTCGAGGCGAGAGTCATGTCGCTCGGCCCCAAACGTGCCAGTTCAGGCCAATCGTGATGCTTACCGGCCAGCGACTCCTGCAGGTGGCCTTGCCCCTGTCAGCACGCAGGTCTCATATGTAAGGCCGGGCACTCCGTTGTACATAATTCTCTCCTTTCCTCCTCACGGGTCATCGACTTGGTACTCTTGCGCTTCAATTCTCGCAGCCGCTCCTGCTGTTTGCAAGCTAATTGTGGGCTTTTGTCTACGTCCTCTCTCTAAACAACGAACTCTGACGAGCTAACTACATTCATTAATACATTCACTACTTCGATAACCGTTTCGAAACGACCAGTACACCCTACGTTCTCTCAGTTCCCAAATTTCAGCCAACATGAAGTTCACCATTAGCACCTTGGCCCTTGTGCCGGTCATTCTGGCTGCCGGCCCTCCTGCCTACGTCGTCCCTAGCCAGGCCCCGGAGACCACTGCTGTCGCCACGACTGCCCCTGCTTTTACCGAGGCTCCAGTCTACAACCAGCCTGCTGTCGTCTCCAGCGTCGCGACCACCGCTACTCCGTCTACCACCGCCGTTGCCACGACCAGCGAGGTGCCCACGACCACCGAGGAGGAGTGTGAGGAGGAGACCGAGACCAGCTCCGTTGCCTCAACCACCGCTGCTCCGTCTACGACCGCCGTTGCCACGACCACCGAGGTGCCCACAACCACTGAGGAGGAATGCGAGGAGGAGACCGAGACTAGCTCCGCTGTCTCGACCTCCCGGGTCCCGGTCATCACAACATCATCCGAGGCCAGCACCACCGCTGTTGCCACAAGCAGCACATCCGCCCAGACCACTCCTGAGGTCACCAGCGCTGCCTCCTCCGAGGTCCCTTTCACTACCAGCACCGTTTTCGTGACCACTGAGCGCACTATCACTAGCTGCGCTCCTGAGGTCACCAACTGCCCTGCTGAGAGCAGGTCCGAAATTGTCGTTACCGACACTATCGCTGCTTACACCACCATCTGCCCGGTTACCGCCACCGAGACTGGCCCAGTCGTTAGCAGCACTCCCGCTGTCACCGGCCCCCCGGCAATCACCACCACTGCCCAGATCACCTCGCAGGTTCCGGCTACCACCCTTACCGTCCAGACCACCGAGACTCTGACCATCACTCAGTGCCCCGGCGGCTGCTCTGAGGGCTCCACTCCTACCCCTACCGTCATCACCACCACCTACTGGACCACCTACTGCCCAACTCCCACTGGCGCCATCCCCTCCAACGGTGGCAACCAGGGCGGTAACGGAGGCAGCGAGGGTCCCAAGACCACCGTCAGCACCACCGTGACCAGCCACGTTACTCAGACCGTCTACGTTACTTCCAAGGCCCCCGAGTCCGTTGCTCCTTCCAGCAACGTCCCCAGCGTCCCGGCCTCGTCGAGCGCTCCGGCCGCGCAGTGCCCCGGCAGCCCCAACTGCCCCACAGTCCAGACTCTTACCATCATCCCCGTCGTTCCTCAGACGACCGCGCTCGCCACCGGCACCGCCGGCACAATCGCTCCCTCCGCCTCCAACGTCCAGCCCACCGGCACCGGCCCGATCTACCCGCCGATTGCCACCGGCGCTGCTGGCAAGAACGGCATCAGCTTCGCCGCTGTCGCCATTGCCGCTGCTATGCTTCTGTAAATGAAAGTATGCTAGATGCATCTGCGTTTTGTATATTCTTGTTCTTTTTTAGCATGCGTTGCATGCGGGACGAACGCATCAAAGTGGAGGGACGTGCAGGAGGAAAGTCAAGGCTTGGATTTTTGCTTAGTACATAATTGGACGCGAATTCTGACTTTGGTTACATCATGCTCTCGTGTGCATCTCGTTTGACTGTCGACGTATCTTGGCAAACATGGATGCCTGAGTAGAAGTGCCGTGCATGTGAAGCGCCATTCTGTGCAGATTGAGGCTGTCCGCCGTCGTAGCTAAGGGAACATGTTGTCTCTGGTGAAAGCTTTGAGCCACTCCTCGAAATACTTGGTGAAACAAATGTGATTCTTGAACTAGGTATTCAAGTAAACAGACTATTCAGGTAGATATCACCGAGCTAAGCACTTCACTGATGCCCGAGGTAGGTAAGTGTTGGGCGAGCCATTGAAGGAATCATGCTATCGAGTGCTTCAGATCACACTCAAAGGTCCACAAATAGCCCCGACAGCAACACTCACTGAAGTCGATGTCGAGTTGAATGCTCAGGGTCCCTGTCTCAGTGGCTCGGGCCAATCTGTTGAGGAATTTTATCGGATCTCCGATGTCTCACACCGGGCTCGCATCCAGATAAGCCAAATTTGAGACGTTGGCGCTTGGGACTCCCCGCTCGATCTGGCACGCGGGAATAAGTCCATCAACACATTTGCATAAACGAGAAATTAATTTGTGCATGTTATACAAGTCGAGTTTAATTGACGCTTGCAAAAGTGTGTCTCTTTGCAAAGCCTTCCACAGCAACGTCTCTCCAGAAGCGACAGGAATATGACAGTGGGTACTTCACTCGCTCCACATTCTTCGATGTACAGGCGGAGACTGCATCCATACCTCTTGCGCCGGCAGTTCATGTGGTTGCTGTGCATACTGTACGGGCAGCGCCGGCACAGGCGGCAACTCCTTGTTCTTCCCAAGGCCATAATACTCGAGGAACGTCATGCCCGTATCCGTTCTCTGTAGCCCACAAGCCCCGATCGTCGACCTGGTCTTGCCTCTCGCGTTCTGGCGTCTGAGACCGTTGGGGCTTCGGGACGGCTTCCTGCTCACCGACCTCCCGAGCCGCTCGCGGCCCACGACGCTGAAGCGCGATTCTTCGTCGCCGTGCAGGGAGACGTTGTCGTCTGTCCACTCGCTATCCACTCGGCTCAAGCGGAACGGGTTTCCGGAAAACTCGTCGTATTCGCTCGAGGAGGCGCGGCGGAAGAGAGGGTGGACGGCGTAGGGTGATGAGGGTGGGGAGGGCGGGATGAAGCCTGGTGGTGGTGATATCATCATTTTGGGTGTGTATGCTCGATAGCTTGGCGGTCGAGATGTCGTTGTCTGGGATGGCAACGTGACCGCTGTTGGCGCCGAGCTGAGCCTGGGAGCTGGAGATGCGCCATCATGCTGCAGAGGTCGCAGAGGCGGATAGGTCATCGCTCCCGGCGCTGAGGAGGATGTGGGACATGGTGATGAATTGAGTGGCAATCCAGGAGATGGCAGTAGCGTGCAGGACCCAGTCGATGCTGCATTGCGTAGAAGCGGTGGTCGCAGCTTGGGGGAGTCCAATCGCTTACCAGTTGAGGTCGGCCGTGATGGCGGTTGTGATGCAACCAGAGTCGAAGCGAACGAGTCGGAGTAACCATGTGATGTGGTCGAAGGTCTCTTGCACTCTGTAAGCAGAGACTTGTAAAGAGGAGAGCTCATAGGATCACTATCGCATGGCATTGGAGTTGGCGGCCATGGCGAGTACGGTATGGAGAATGATGCTGAGAGACGGCCCTTCAGCGGTGAATAGAAGAGCTCATCTGCAGGTGTTGAGCAGTCTTCGGCATAGTACGACTCATTGTCTGAATTGTCGTTGAGAGTCTCTTCGTCCGGCTCATAGGAGTATCCAGCCAGAGGGTCAGGACTGCTGCCGACCAGCTCTGCCACGGCACTAGGGAGGATTGTCAGGTCCGAACGCAGGAACAGTTTGGGCAGGTTTCTTACCTTTCAGGTCGTTGCATGTCCGGCACGACTACTTCAAGTGGCTTCGCCGGGAGATCTTTCTCAAGTTCATACGCCTCCAGACGCTTGAGCAGTATCCCTCTGCAGACAGTATAGGTGACGTCTGAGGGATCTGCTGTATTCTTGTTCTCATAAATGTCTCGCGTCGGCAAGTCGGAGGGTGCAAGCGCCCGCCCCTCCTGTTTGGCGAAGCCAGACTGGAGTGACGAGTACTGAGTAGTCATGGGATTTGAGCTCGCTTGCAGGCTCGGAGCAGAGATTTTGAGCTTTCTTTGTGGTGGAGACAGTGGTGACTGTGGGAACGCATCAACCATCCGAGATATTGGGCACGTCTTCGGGTCAAAGTATTTTGACTCTTTGAACCTGTTGATGAGTCTTTCCCTCGTCATGAGTCTTTCAGGCGGGCCATCTTGGTCCAATGAGCTGCGGCGATAAGGCATGGCAGGTGTACAACAAATCCACAGCCAACAGAAAACAGATACTGAGGTTCACAAGTGTAAGCGGAGGCTTGGTAGGAGAATGGCCCACGGTTAATGCACGATAGGGGCAGAAATTGGACATGGAACGACGACCACATATACGAGTGCACGATCTGGACTCATATCTATCTCGACTCACCACACGGCCTGGCGGGCAGCACGCTCGTATCACGAGTCGAAGTGGAGGCTCGGTGCTCGACCATGGCCAAGTCATGACCAGGGTGCCAGGCCGCACATATTTGCCAGTTGCACCAATTTAGGAAGTAGAACGGCGCTTGAGGGCTCCATATTCGAGGCAGATGCCCGCGAGAGCGTTGGCTAAGCATCGTAAGCATGGGGGATGGTCGCCTGCACGGCCATGGAGCACTGCCACGAGGCTGCGAAAACGGCCAGGCCGCCTGCAGGAAAGAGGCAAGAATAGAGCTGTATACGACAGACAGGCGGCTCGTGTGCCCGCCTGCTTGTTTGCGACAGGCCGTTGAGGCGGCTGCATCCAAACTGTCGCTTTCGTTCGAAGCAGTGCATCGAGAGAGGGTGGACAGGTAGTGGAGGGAGCAACGAGATGAAATCCTGGCCAAAGTCGCTGGGCGGCGGCGTCTTTACTTGGCTGCGACTGCTGATCTCGCCATTTCAGCTCGAATCAGCGCTCTTCTTCAGCTGTCGCAACGCTCTGGCTGACAGGTAGCATACAGAATAGCCATGCGATTGGGCCCAAGCCAGCTGTTGACAGCGGGCTGACTGCTTGCTGCCGACCCAAGGACCGAGGACCGTCTTGGTGCTCACTGATCAATTCGACGGTTGCATTCCCTTTTCTTGGACCTCGACCTGATGAGCTCGCATTTGGTGTCTTGTCAAATGCATCGCCCATATTCTGGACTTGCCAAAAGAATACATTGTACAGTATCGTGACGTTTTCCTCGCCTCTTTGCCAGGTATGTCGGCAGCTGGCCTGACAGAAACCTTGTTCACCCACGACGGGATCCAGGAACCTAGGTCGACAAAGAGGCTTTTTCTGAAACAGCTCAACCCGAAGGAACCTCAACTCCATCGAGATCAAGGCTCAAACGTCATGATTCCATCAAGGGCCCTGATTTACGAATACACTGCGATATAGCATTGCGGGGATAGAGGGCACGGCTGTCGACGCAGGGGGCCTCTGAACTGGTCGGTTCAAAGCCCGTTGATCCCGTGTCCTCGTAAACACGCATCGGGATACAGAACAAAAGCACATACTCCCAACTTCTGACTATTGTGAAACATGTGGCATGTGTCGGTGAGACAGTCCGGTCTTGTCTGTACGGGGTGCCGTCTGTCGTGATTCCCTTGACGATCTCTGTCTACCCACGTGGCTACATGACATCTCTATTTCCTGTATTGCCACGTTGTGGTCATCATTATCATCATTGGTCTGTGCTTGCCAATAAGGACCGGCAGGGGTCCTCTCATTGGAGAGGAATTCGGAGCCTACTACCAAGATACGTCGACTGTCAACGCTGGCTGCCACTTACAATTTTGTTCGCTGCACGTCATCTTCTTTTGCGTTTGAGAACTTGAAGTTGCTAGGAGCAGCAGTTTCCCCGCCATGATAACGCAGGCATCGAGGCAAAGACGTTTGTCCCATGGAATATTCTAGGCAACTCCTGACTACAAAAGTTATCGTCGATGTCCACGTGCGGGTGGTTGGAAAAGCGATGTCCGCGGCGTCGCCGAGTCTCACCACGCCACATGGCCCTCCGGAGGTCTTCCGAGGGCTAGACTGAAGTCAACAGTAACACATACCTATGCGGTATTGCCTTGTTCGTACATAACCTCAGTATTTGTTGCTGAGCCCATGCCGGCCTGAGATGCAGTCCATCGGCAGCAAGAGATGCCAACAGCAGCTCTGTTGGCATCAAATTCGCTCACGGCCACCTTGGACACTGGTTAACAGGGCGACCAACAGGTTCCGCAACGTGCCAGCAACGTACCCTCTACAGTCATTGAACATGTCCCAACTACATTACTTTGGCAATTTGATGAAGCAAAACGATCTTTCATCGCAAACTTGTATCCATATTCCTTCCACTACTCTCATCTGACCACAAATCGGTACAAGACAATTTATCGCAAAGTCGTACCATCCGAAATCATGTTTTCCGTTGGAAACCCTGCACTCATCCTCTCCGCAATTGGGCCTGCTCTAGCCACACCTTTCTCCAACACGTCCATCGACCTGTCGCGCCGTGCTGGCGAGTGTGCATATAGCGCTCCGCCGCATTATCGCAACATTTGTACGGGCCGCTGCAGCGGGAAGAACAAGAACGTAGCGGTGCGAGACATGCTGGACTATGTACAGTTTACCGGAAAATACAAGGGTCGCAACACCGGACCGACGCCTGGCCTGGACGAAATCACGGTCTCCGAAGCAAACGTGATAATTTATTGCAACAGCGACAATCTCTGCATGTGGGCAGACAAATCGGGTCTCAACATCAATGATTTGCAACGAATTGTACATGACATGGACACGAGTGGCTGCTGTTATGCGTGCGGCCAGATTGCGACAGATGGGAAAGATATGGCAAACTGGATGCTCACTATCGATTATCGAACCGACCCTCATGAATGTTTGGCTCAGGACAACACCAATGAATGCGACTATTGCAAAGAGGGTTCAAGTGTTGGTTGTTCGAACGATGTCTGGCGGGTATGGGAATGATTGTCCGGATATAAACGTCTAGTGACGTCAAAATAGTCTGCTCTGAGAACACCCAGCTCTCGCGGGTCTGGGATAATGCAATAATGAATGCAGACTACAGATTTCAAGGCCTCATAGTGGAATTGAGTCGTGATGCAGATTGGATAACAGTCCGGCCAATGGCAGTGGCTGGTGGGGAGAATTGGGCGATGACGCAGTGTGATGCATCATCCTTCAGCTCGTGGCGGGGACGAAGAAAACAACCCTGACCGGAGAGTGCAAGTTGTGAAACTCCGCATCAATCTCAGCTTAAAACACAATACACAGATGTTGTCGAACAAACATCTTGCCGGTAACATAACAGCTTCAAGACTCTCACAGCTTTCAAGTATTCTTACCAGCAATTGCCTCCCGTGTAGCCGCTCTGCTAACTAGGGTTCAGCTCACACCAGACGACCACTAGCAACCATGGCGGCTACCGACCCATCCGAGTACATTCTCAACCGTGAGCAAGTTTTCCAGGCACAATGCGACTTCAATTGGCTAACTCGCCCTCAGACACAATGCTGCGGGTCAAGGATCCGCAACGAAGCAGTAAGCAGCTCCCGGCGCTAGAAACCCGCTCAAAATCAGCCAATTGCTCCCACTTGGGACAGGAACACAACCAATCATACCAATCACATATATTTATTAATACTTCACAGTCAAATTCTACGAACTCTTGGGCCTCAAGCAAATCAACAAGATCGAGCAGCCAGACGCCAAGTTCGATCTCTACTTCCTAGCCTACGACGGCCCCAGCTCCGTGTCGACGGGCAAGCACTGGACCGGCCGTCAAGGCGTCCTCGAACTGACGCACAACTACGGCACCGAGAAGGACGACAACTTCAAGGTCGCCAACGGCAACAAGGAACCCGGCAAGGGCTTCGGCCACACGTGCATCAGCGTGGACAACATCCAGGCCGCATGCAAGCGACTCGAAGACGCGGGTGTCAAGTTTCAGAAACGCCTCACCGACGGGCGAATGAAGCACATTGCTTTCGCTCTGGACCCCGATGACTATTGGGTCGAGATCATCGGGCAGAACGATGCGAGCAAGACGGAAAGTGTCACCACGACGGATGTGTCGGGCTACAGGTTCAACCACAGCATGATCCGTGTCAAGGACGCCGAGAAGAGCTTGAAGTTCTATCAGGATGTCATGGGCATGACGCTGATCCGGACGAGTGAGAACAAGGACGCGGAATTCAACTTGTACTTTTTGTGCTACGACAAATTCCAGGGCAAGGACACGCCACAGGCTGATCGAGAGGGTATCTTGGAGCTGACGTGGAACTACGGCACAGAAAAGGACGAGAGCTTCAAGTACCATAATGGCAACGACGAGCCGCAAGGTTTCGGTCACATCTGCGTCATGGTCGATGACCTAGAGGCCGCGTGCAAGAGGTGGGAGGAGAAGGGCGTCAACTGGAAGAAGCGATTGACGGATGGCCGTATGAAGGAGATCGCATTTATTCTCGACCCTGACAACTACTGGATCGAGATTGCTCAAAACCAGGACTTGAAGAAGACCTGACTTGTCCCATCTGGTATGTCCACCCACGCGCCATCGGCAAAGGCAACGTGGAAAGTAATAATGTAAAAAATAGTCCATAGCAAGCAGGCTCTGTATATGATTGTTCCGCGAAGACCGGATTATCGCTGCAACTCTGCAACCCTCTTCGCGAGGTCCTCTCTGTACTCCTCATCGATCACGACCAGGGCCGTCAACCCAGCCTCAGCCTTGGCGGTCTCGACGACAAACGTCGCCATGATCTCTGCCTCTTCGGTATCGCTCGCGTTCGCGCTGGTTTTGTGATGGCAGCCAGGTGCTTCGTGCCAATGCTCATCGGCCTTGAGGATCAAGGTAGGGTCATTGTTCATCTTGTTGTATACTGCACCCCGTGTCACGACGGCAGAGACAGACGCACCACCATGGGTATGTGGAGCCGTAGAAGCGCCCGGTGGGAAGACGACTCGAATCGCCCCCATGGAGAATCCTGGAACGTTGCGAAGCGGGTAGTGGTAGAGATATTCTGGTTGGCTAAAGGCCTTTGCCTTTCTGGTCGATTTCGTCAGTTTGGTGCGTTTGTTGGCAGTGTGAGTTGGACTGACTTGGCATCGAAGGGAATGTCGTCGACAATGAGTCCCATTATGGTACCGAGGACTTGTTGATCAAGGTATTCGGATCACTGTAATTGGGATTCCCAATGATATATGCAACGTTTGACGCGAGTATCCCCTCCTTCAGGACTACAGGTGTGAAATCGGTGCTTTTGTATATGCATGTCATCTCGGGTATCGACCGATTTGGCTCGGGTATTGACCTCACCACGTGCAGGATCTTATCCGGGTTGTGAACCGGTGCTCACAGTCCATGTGTCACGAAACCGCGATATCCGAAGTGCTACCCGCGCTGAAATTTGTCTCGTTGCTTCCGAACGACGCCTCAAAGAACTCCTCAAAGCCTGCATAACCGGTCGCTTCGAAATCGGCCATCTGAGAAGCAAACTCTGACCAGTCAATATTTGGCATGTGAGTATAGCCTGTCTCACTCGATACTTGAGAAGCAGGCTGCCTATAAACAATTTGAGGAATGGCGGAGATCATTGCCGTCGGCTGCAATCGTGCGCCTAGCCCGAGCACCTCCCGAGCAATCGTCTTGATCTCCCATGCAATCCTTTTGGCTTGCTTCCATACTTCGGCAAATATCTCCAAAGTACCGATTGCTGCTCGGATGCGTTCGCGTGCTGCGTTCAATTCTTCGCCCTTGAGGACGTACTTGCAGGCGGCCAGGTGGACCACCGTCGCGGCTCCAACCATGCAGATTGTGAAAGGAGAGCGAGCCATGCGATTGGAGTGGAGCGTAAGAAGATCGGTCTGCTTTTCGATTGCGGTCAAGATCTTTTGTGTATGGCTCGGTGCATCCCAGAATTCCACCGGATCAAGTCGCTCTGGGGGCGGTGGGGGCGCACACGTTGACACTTTCTCAACCGGATTGTATGCCAAAGTCGAGAAAGGGCGGTGTATTTCAACGATATATCTGCAAGCAGCGTCAGGGTGGCCTCATGATTCTGGCGGCGACAGAACTTACACTGAGATGACACACTCTGCTTTCCAGAGCAGTTCGTCGGTCTTACCGTCGGGTCGGATCAGACTTCGCTTGCTTTTAGGTAATAATGAACGCCATCCGAGGACTGCTGCATCGGCATTTGTGCATCTTGATCTTGAGAAAATGTCGTTCTCCTCTCGATCCCCGCAGATATACTGATCCAAGGCTCTCAGAAGGCCTATCAAGTAAGCGAAGGACGAAAACCCCGGACTGTCTTCGTAATCAAATTCCCGGTTCTCGTACTCTTCTATTTTTCGCGGTCGTGGAATACACTGTCGATGTCAGCAACCAACAAGCGCTTCTGGCAACCAAAGACATACACCAGACTCGTATTCCCATTCTTCGCACGGCAGCTCGACCGTGGCGGGAACGTGCTTTTGGCTTGATTTGAAAGTCGCACCATGAGTGATAGCAGCCATGTGCATTTCAGTACAGTAGATTTGCCACCAAGTTCGTCGCCAACTCTCGGCGAGCATAGGGTCCCCCTGAGCCTGGCTGACGATGGTTTCACGTTTGAAGATCTGAACTTGGTAGACAGCCTTTTTCACAAGGGCGTCTAGAGCCAAGCCGCCAGCAACGTACCCATCCTGCCAGATCTGCGAATGGACGTATAGAAGTTGGGCTTGAATCACGAAAAGGTTCGTGTCAGCATAATGATCTGCCAAGGCTTGCTTGACCTGCACCTCAAGAGCATCTGTGGAAATCTTCTCGGTAAAGAGCGATCCAAGAAACTGCATGATAAGGATCAATACATCGATGCCGGGTGCGTTGTCGTGGATCTTCTGCTCCAAGAAACGCCGAGGCAGGACGCATGGATGTGACGGGTGAAAGTAGGTGTAATACAACTCGATGAGCGAGCTCTGGACATTGTCGCTGGACACCGAGTTGAAGTCTGATCGCGGACTGGCATCGGAGCTGGTATGAGTTGTGGCACTGGCGCTGGCGCTGGCTGCTGTCACTGGCGAGGTCCACGAAGGCTCCAACATCAACCGTTCAACCGGTAAGTCAGGATCACACAGCGCTTGGCCCGTCGTCGTCTTGCTGCTTTGATTGCCGCGCGGTCGACCTCCCCTTCTCGATTTCAGCCACACACATTCTGCACCTTCTTGTTCACATCGTGAGCAACTGGGTGTTGCACCGTTACACTTGAGATGCCTGTTTCGGCACGTGGCGCAGGCCAAGGAGATCCTGACAGCCCGGTTGTTCAACACATTCTTCGACATTTTAGTTCACTGAACAGAGGCTGACAATACTGGATATTCTTCCACAGAGCCTTGCTCAACTCGAGATGACAATTCTGGATGACTGTGACACCGTTGCTGAGTAAGTGACCTGTCGGGTATTGAAGCGGCCACCGCAACTGACCCTGTGAGGCTGAATACCCGAATAGCCGAAGCGACACTTGCCGGTCCACAACAACCCAACCTTAGTTCTGACCTGTAACCGAGTGTCCTTGTATATTGATTTGTGCAAAATTCAACGGCGATGAGTAGGCAATGTGAGAAACCGACAATCATCCGTCGAGCTGTATATATCATGAACTGCTGGACGCGAAGGATGGGGCACTGCCACCACAGACTACCGACGAATTCCAAATATCATATACTACGCACCGTCCCCGGAATATGACTGCCTTGGAATTGCCCAGTGCTGTTCGCTGCATTCTTCAGCCCGACCGTCAGACCGAGACTGTCTACCTGACAAAAATCCCCATCCAACTGCCCAAGCCGGGATCTACGGAACATCTCATCAAGGTGAAATGCGTTGCGCCCTGCGCTGACGAGCTCACCTGGGCCAAGACCGACGGTCACCTTATGGACCCGGAGCGTGTCGATGTGCCCTGCTTCGACATGTCGGGCATTGTCGTTTCGGCACCGAGCGATTCACCGTTCCAGCCCGGCTGTGAAATCTTCACCCATACCGACGGCCTTACGACGGGCAACGCTCGCGAATACACCATTGCTCGCACCGAAAATCTCGCGCTGAAGCCGAAGGACCTGTCCTGGGAAGAGGCTGCGTCAGTGTCGGTCAGCGCCTTGACCGCATACCAGGCACTGTTCACACATGGTCAGCTCGGTTGGAAGGGGGCGGAGGCAAGAGCCGCTAATGCTAATAAATCCATCCTGATTACTGCTGCGGCCGGCGGCGTCGGGGTTTGGGCCCTGCAGTTGGCAAAGGCGGCCGGCGTTGGGGAGATCATTGCCGTCAACGGGACGTCGAATGTGGAGTTTGTTCAGGGCCTGGGTGCCACCCGTGTGGTCGACTATCGTAAACAGTCCCTGGGCACTTGGGCGGTATCTCAAGGGGTCAAAGTCGATCTGGTTCTGGATATGGTAGGAGGTCAGACGTTGACTGATGCCTGGTCTATGGTGAAGGAGGGAGGGCATCTAATTAGCGTGATCGCTCGGAATCCAGATTCGCTGAAGCCGGAGACTCCTGTTGCCAATAACATCAAGAGCCTGTTCTTCATCCTCGAATCAATTGGAGCCCAACTGAGGGAGGTTGCAGAGCTTTTGGAGAACGGTTCAGCTAGAGCCATCGTCGACAGCGTGTGGGACCTTGTGCAGTACAGAGAAGCTTTCGCCAAGCTTGCAGAAGGACATGCAAAGGGTAAGGTCATCATACGTTTATCGTGATGAGATGCTGCGGGCCACAAACGATACAGACTGCTCTTTGAGAATGTGAAAATGAGATTATGATTGACCAGTGCCGGCCATGTCTTTGCATGTGCGGATCATGCCCACTTTTTGACCCACAGCAATGAAACGATCGCCTGCCAGATGGGCCTGGACAATGACTGTCCCTATAATGCGCTAATCTCCGTCTGATACGTAGGACCAAAGTTTTCTCACCACATGCCTTGAAATTACAGCTCATATAGCCTTGAGCTGAAGATGACGGTATCATCACCCTGACGCAGCATCAAAAGCTTGGCTCTCGCTCATTGCATTACTGGTCAACAATCGTCGCTTCATTTTTGTT
This sequence comes from Cyanodermella asteris, assembly GCA_900618795.1. Classification (NCBI taxonomy): domain Eukaryota; kingdom Fungi; phylum Ascomycota; class Lecanoromycetes; order Ostropales; family Stictidaceae; genus Cyanodermella; species Cyanodermella asteris. Next base: position 1,201,867 of record UYJD01000002.1, read on the forward strand.
CTGTCGAGCTTCAAGCAATCTCAATCTCGATGATGCTCTCCGAAGCTTCTGAGCCGTGAATTTTGACCACTTTCAGGCCCGCCTCCCCGATCAACTTTTTCCATGTCCCCTCCTCTCTCTCGCTTGCTGAGAAAGCACACATCATGATACCATCCGTCAGCGTTGCCAGAGGGTGAGGATTCACCTCCGCAACCACAGCTTCGTGGAGGAGTATTCTCGAGTACCCCTTTTCCATCGACTGGGCAATAAGCTTCAAGATGTCCACGGTCTTCTCATCCGGCCAGTCATGGAGCACAGTATGCAGGTAATAAGCACGCGCTCCCTTGACAGGTTGTCCCTTAACCAGGTCGATCACCTGCTTCTGCACTGGGGCAGTCACATTCGCTACCTCGATGACATTCGGCAGATCCTGGAGCACGAGTGACCCCTCTGGGACATCCGGGTGTTTCGCTCGGAACCTTTCGATATCGTGTCCGACACCGCCGGCGACATCGACCAGAATGGGCACGCCGGGCTTTGCGCCCTGGACTAGCTCCTCTGTAGGATACAAGTCGACCCACGGAATCTTGGAATCCGCGTAGCAAGTCATGGCTTTGTTGAAGGACTCGCCCGCAGCGGGATTGCTAGCGAAGAAGGCAAACGTGTCTTTGCCAGCCCAGTCCGTGAAGTTGTTGTTCACGGGATCAGTCGGATTCTTGTACCCCGTTTTGGCGGCGTAGACGGGAAAGTGCGAAAAGCAAGGATCGTTAAACTCGTAAGCAAAACTGTATATGAAGGGAAAGAGCGGTTCTGCCAATGCGCGGCTGAAGGGGGTCAGTTCGAAAGTGTCGCCGTGTCCGGCCTCCTTGACAAGGTGACGGCCTGCAAGCATGCGTAGGATGCGCTCTGTCGGATACCCATGTTAGCTAAATGTCTTTCCAATCGATCATCTTGGTTCGCAACTCACTCATGAGAGGCTGATCAACGCCGGAAAGGGCTGCGAGCTCTGCGCTGGATGATGGCTTGCCGCCCGCTTCGACCCATTTCTTCCACAACCCGGCGTCGATGAGAGTCTTGATAAATGCTTTGGTAATTGAATGCCCCCACGCATGGTCGAGAGCAATGTCAAATGGGGTTTGCACCCGCCGGAGGGCTCCTGTAAGGGCGTTTTCTATCCGCGTCTTATCTTTCACACTGGTGATGGAGCTCTGATCAAGCTTGTCGAGGAAGGATACGATTTCGTCTGCGCTCGCCATTTTGTAAACACCAAATTATTGCTGTGACAGTATCTGATTTAGGGGGCCAATCGAAATAAATAAATGGTCGATTCGACAGCGGCGGCTGATCGTACAACAAAATTGAGCTTCAGAAATGCAGAGTCCGTCCAGGCGTTTCTGTTGCCGTGGCTGTTACAAGTCAGAGGATGATTGAACAAGATCGCGCGGCCCTGAAGATCGGACAGGCATTCGGTAATCAAGTCTACCCTGCCCGTTCTTTGGCTCCTGAAGACCAATGCGAAAGCTGACTTTGTGGTCCATCATTGGGCCACGAGCGTGGTATATCGCCGAAAATACAACTCCACGTCATGCTTGCCGCCCAGACGCACTTGGGCTCAATTGCATCAGCTTATCGTAGAAGTGTCATACAACTGATTTTAAACTAACGAATTGATCGCTTGGATGAAGAGTCTTCGGCTTTATATGAGCTCAATTCTCGTGGCGGCCGAAACCTTGCAGGGGATACGGCTGGTCGATGGCGGGAAGGCACACATGGGGACACCGGCACTGACCGCCGTTGCAGGGGCCTTAACCTTGAGCCACGGATTAGTTGCCATGGGATGAGTAGCAACTTCCATAGTGTGATACACGACTCGCTGTGAAGCATTCGGTATCGAAGAGCGAACGGCAGTGGGCGGAATGATTCTAAAATTTCCAAGGTTCACGCAGCGACACCTAAGTGTGAACTTAGTTGACATGCGCCTCGTCTTGCATTGGTCAGCAACACTTGCAACGGTACGCGAGTAGCATTTGCCTACGACTTATTAGTGAGTTGAAATTAATACTATTGCACGAACGGCTGTTTGGCCAAAGTGTCCCTATCGCAGGAAGTTGACCATCCCCATTTGACAATCATCTCCATCAGAAGGCTGTGAGCAGCCCTAGAAGCTTGGATCTGATACTCGACCTTTTGATAATTGCTGTCTTGTCAACAGAGCATTGACTTTCGAAGTCAAGATCGCTCCACTTGTTCGTTGCCAAGCGATTCTAGCATTGACAGCAGACCTTCATCACTACAAAGGCATTCACTTCCGTCATTTTTACAGAGATAGTAGCCGATCGAGCCAGCCTCATTCTGCCGACTCAACTCATCTCGCAGCTCAGAATGTCTCTTATGCCATGAGTGCAGATCATCGAAAGCCGGCCACTTTATATCCTCCCACGCAGAGCACGGCAATCCCTGGGCCTTGCGTCTTTTGACTGCGTAATATTTCCAGTTCCAGAACCCAAGGATGCGACATTCGCCCGGGAGATGACCAAAGACCTCTTTAGTGTACAAAGAGTGGGGCAGCTGGTGCCAGGTGTTCGTGTCGTCTGGAGACGCAGATACTGCGCTCAAATAGTCATTAAACTCGAGTGTGCCTTGGTGGACCCCTTTGCCATAGAAGTTGGCCCTCCCGATTTGCTCGTATACGCAGCCGCCATACCTAGCCATGTGATACGACCACCCTGAGACGCAAGACAACCAGCCTTGCAGCCATCCAGCAAACCAGTTTGGATGCATAGGTACAAGGGCAACTTCATCTCCACCTCTGCGCCGATATCTCCCTAAGAACCGTCTTCTCCACGCCGTCATATTCTCCTCGTTGTCTTCGGGCTCAAGCGACGGGTCTGCGGAGATGACATTAATGTTGATGCCTCTAACAGACATGCAACACTGCTTGGTGGTCCGAGGGTCAGGAGGTGATCGTGTACCATAAACCAGGAAACCGGTGAGCAAGTAGTACCAGGTCCAGGTAATTGTAGGTGGGCCGCCATCGCCGCCCAGAAACTGACTCCTACGGCCGGTCCCAGTTCCAGAAATCCTAATGGTCACATCCAAGCTGTCGATGTGCCGAACAGACCTCGGGATATGTACCCATGTAGGCAACGCATAGTGCTCATTGACGAAGAGGACATCAAGCTTGTATTCACACCCTGAAGGAAAAGCCCTGGCAAGAATGCGTTTCGTTTCGTCTCGGAGTTGGTGATTGACGAGCAGCAAACCATCCAAGTTTCCACTTGCATGGCTGGTTTCGTAGAAGATACTTCTGGAATCGTGATGGGTGCTGTGGGTGCGCCCTGCTGGGCACGAGAAATCTTTGCCATCGAGGGGAGAAACGGTTGGCGGCGTACGCTCATCGTAGAGGACTTGTTCAATGATAATCTCGCGCAGCTCAATTGGAAGTCGGAGGAGGGAACCCATTGCTAATCTTGAACAGACATGCACACGAGTATGAGTATGATACAAAGAGAAGGCATCCGCACACGGTCACATTATATCTTAAGCATGGAAATCTTTGCGGTAGACCAGGCGTCAAAAAGTGGTAGGCTGCGGCGTAGGCAGCGTTGTGTTGCCATTCAGCAGGGGCCTGGAACCAATGCTGGTCCTTACGCCCACAACAATTCTTGAGCCTCTTCCACGGACTAAGAGATGCTCGTTATCGCGAAAGCTCAGCACGAGTGGGTTGAGTCAGAAAGGCATGGCCCCTCGCGCGCTTACGTAATTGGCCCGCAGGGTGAACAGCAGTGCACTCTGACAAGCGAACCGGGGAAGTGGCATTGCCTTTGCTTTTCAAACTCAGGAGATTGTTTGTGTCCATTCGGTGTATGCACCAATATCGACCTGGATGCGATTGATCTGGGCGAAAATCTGGCTATCCTAGTTGATACCTGCTTGTCGTGAGTGTCACGGACAAAGGAAGGACCGATCAGACGTCATGGACTCTGATCC
>UYJD01000002.1:1212550-1241484 GCA_900618795.1 Cyanodermella asteris
GACCCCCCACCACCGATACCGACCCCGCTATCCCGCTCCTTAAGCCGCCGCCGGTACTCGTTCCGCTTGTCGTTCACGGTCCTGACGTAAATGCTCAGCTCCTCCTCCAGCTGCGGCGCCAGGAACCCCCATTCCGTATCCCGGATCCCGGCCAGTATGTCTTGCGGAGAGATGTTCTTGCGCGACGCGTTCAGCGTGTGCTCGTTGGCGGCGTTGGCGACGTGGTTCAGGAAGACGGACGTGGCGTATTGCATGGCCGAGGCGGCGTCCTTGTGGATTAGCGTCTGAGGGGGCAGGACGCCTTTGGCGAGGCGGACGGTCATCATGCGGGGCATCATGTATTCCTGTAGAATTTGAGTTAGCTTTTGAGAATGTACAGCTGATTGAATAAGTTGGGGAGGTCCTGGAGCCTGTTGCTTGGGAAGGGAGGAGAGGATGGCGAGAGAGAGAGAGAGAGAGAGAGGGAGTTAGGGGGGCGATTGCTTACCTCGATTCCTAGTGTGGGTTCGCCGCCGATGCCAATGTCTGATTGCTTCTTTTTGCTGCCTTTCGAGGAGCCTTCGGCGCCGTCTATGGATAGCATGCTGGGTTCGTCGCTGTTGTTGGGGTTCGGGGCCGTTGGGACGGCGACGACCTTCTTGGGCGGCATCGCGAGGTGGGTTTTCTTTTCGCGCCGTCGCCTTGGGGGTTCAATGCTAGAGTTGAGAGCCGCCGGCGGTCGAATTTCCTAGGTCTCGAGTGGTAGATGAAGCGCCCCGAGCTCGAGTCTCCGCTGGGCGACTGTTGCAATCTTGATCCCTGGTCAGATCGTGATGGTTGTACTTTTGAGTGAGTCTATGGAAGTAGGTTGAGCGTAGTGTCATGTAGAGTCAGACGTTCTCAGATCGCTGCCCAACGGTGGAAGATGTGCTGATTGATGCGTGGTTTCGCAGGTTCGCGGCGCGTAGCTCGCGCTTCATGTGCGGAGTGCGGGCTGCGGAGACGCGTTCTCACGTCGGGATCGCCGGAGCTCTGACCATCACTCGTCTTATCACATTGTGGCAACAAGGTCATTTACTTCTAGCTGGACAGAACACGAGCGCTGACCAATGCCAGTCTCAAGATCAATCATTATGGAAGTTTCTCAAGACTGCAAAGGTGACACAGCTTCTGGTAGCAACGCTCTCTTCGTATCCTCGGCGACTTTGGCGCGGTGTGTTGAAGAATGAAATTGAAATTCGAATACACTTGGAATTCACTTCGAACCGACGAACTCATGAATCGGAAACATGTCACTCGAATTGCACGTGTAATTTTCTCTGACACTTGTACTACAGCAAGTGACGTTGACGAGGATGCTGAAATCTCTCATTGTGACGACCTGAGGAGAATGTGGGCACTCGCCAGCAGTTGGGCTGATCCTAGAAGAGCTGCATCCCTGGTCGAATATACCTACGAACCTTCCATCCCGACACCAGCCCACGAGCTCGCGATATCCCGTCCTCGTCCGCTGTCATTGGCTCATCTTGCCGTGGCATGTGCTGGGAGCCAGCTTCAACATTATCCACAACGAATATCTTCTCTGCATCCTCCAGCTTCAGATCTTTGCCCAACTTGCCAATCCACGCAAGTGTTTGAGTATCCAATTCGTTCCTCCTGTTGAACATCACTTGATACGGACTGTCATCGTTTTCGCAAACCCACACTATCCGACGGATGCTCTGAAACTGGGCCAGGTGGTCAAGACCATGGATATGCAAATCTCGGATGACCACGTTCCGGATAAGCTGCCGATCGGGATTTCGAATCATGAGTTCAAGGAGCGGAAGCGCGCGCATTTCTGTTGCGAAGTTGTATTCTGGGACTCGGTAAAGCGCTTTCAACGCATCTGCTGCTCTTTACACCAGTCTGCCACTTGCGGGTCCTCGAGCTGTGGTGATACGTTCAATACTTACATATCGCGGCACACGAGATGTAGTCCACCGATGCGGCGCTTGAAGCATTCCGGAAAAGATTCTTTCGAAGATTCTGGTTGCCCTCCTAGCGAGTAGTAATGGTAGATCTCGTCCGGACCGTATGCCATGCACCTGCAGGCTCGCCAGACATTGTCCCCCGGTGGCCCGAATCGGACGTAGCACGAGTGGCGGCAGTCGAGCTCGAGAGGTGTGAGCGGTTTCGTGTGACGTGAGCTGGGCTTGTCGCATACGTGGTGTCTGGGAAACACAGTATCGCATAGATGTATTGTCGTTTCTTCATACACCATCTCGATGATCTTGAGCCTAACCTCCGCCGGAAGGTCGAGGAAGCGGCTGTCCTGTTTCACGTTGGCTCGCGACTCTCTAGAGTACCGTGCAATGATAGCTTTGCGGCGCTTTGATCGCCCCTGAGCCTCTTTGGCCCTTTTCTTCGCCCGACGTGCCCTTTCCTTCGCCTGAGTCTTCTGCATCCTCCCGGTGCCGCATTTGCCACCATGCATGTTGCCGCAGCACATGATGCAGAAGAAAGGGATGCTGATGCAAGGACAAAACACCGTGAGCAAGGTCCACCATAGGAACTTCAAGCACTTGTCTGTTTTGGATTTTGAATACGAGCTGCGCGGATGCGAAGTCATGATGCCGTGCCCTTAGCGTACGTTCGATAGAGCAGAAAGTAGGTTGAATCTGCAAGAAAGACGGCACAAGCAGTAGTAAGAGGACATTATACGGTGGAAGAGGGGCCATATAAAGTACATGTTCCAGCTTCAGGACTCAAAGCCACGAATTCAGCCTTATCGCTATAATGCGGCACGAGGAGGGGCGCAATATGATACAAAAACATCAGCAAGCACCTATACCCAGACACACAGACCAAAGTGAACGTGCTCGCAACAACAACATCCAAGTGCTCGATTGCAAGCCTTTGTAGAGATAAGAAATCTGGACCTGATACACGATAGTGTGGGATGCTGAGGTGGTAATTCCTGGAGCTTCACGGACGCTCGTCCACGGGCGAAATCAATGACTGATTCGTCCGAAGAAGACGAAGGCGACATGAACTAGCACTTCTAGCCATCGATATTCAATGGCTTAGACATTTTTGAGGCGGCAACATCGAAACACTCTTGAGAGTTGAGCAGGAAAGCTGGTGGTAATGGTATCCAGCTTCGTCGCCGAGGGTCGCACACGCGACGCGCCAATTAGTCATCCGTAGAGCTCTGTCTGCTCCACGAGTCGATTTCATGTCTGGGTACTTCATTAACCCTTTTGGCATGGACAAGTCTTTGGAACGATACTGCAGTTGGCAAGTCGATGCATTCGCATTCGATGCATCATGAAATTACTTGACCTCTAAGGATAATTCGCCACGCTGCCGTGCTTCTCTCTCTCGCCTCTCTCGCCTCGCTTCGTGGCTGACATCTCTCAATTCCTCTTCCAGCCTCACAGTCAACCGCTCCAGCACCCATTCCGGCTCATCCGTCTCGCCCAAAAGGGGGCTTCGCTCTCCCATCCAACTCCATTGCACCACCTTGTGTTTACGCCCCACATGTTGCCTCCCTTCCGCATTGGCCTTGACATCTTCCGGCGCGACGGGCTGTCTGTGAAATTTCTCGTCACTCTCGGACTCGCCCAGCAGCTGCAAGAACCATGCCCACTGATCGTACGTATACTTCTTTGGCGGCTTCGAGCCGACGTCTCGCATGACTTGGCGGATCTCGCGGATCAGCAGGAAGCGATGCATGTGCTTGTTTTCGCTCGCGGGGTCGCGGCGGGCGCGTGCTTGGTCTGCTTCGATGAGTTCGTCGTGCTCGATGGCTTTGCTGCGCTGTTCGGGCTCTCGGCTCTCTGGGCTTGGTTTGTTGTTCGCCTTGCTTTTACCGCGTTCGGGATCTTCGTTTGGAATGTCCCTCGAATCCTCCGAGGAATGATGTACGCAATCGACATTATTCTCGTGCCGGTTCAGAAGCTTGCGGAACTGTTGTCGAAGCCCGGAACTCCCTGGTAGGATGGTCAACTCTCCGAGCCTTAACGTGACGTCGCGCACGAGACGGACGACAGTGTCTCCCATGTTTGAAATCAAGATCGTAAGTGTCGGTATAGCAAGCAAACTCCAGAACACGAAGAACGACTTGCCAGCGTTAGTCTGTGGGGCGAAATCACCGTACCCGATCGTGAGCAGGGAGGTGTAGGTAAAGTAGAGGCTTTCGAAGTAGGACCAATTGCCGGAGGCTTCAGCTTTCCAGAAGACGACGGCGCCTACGAACCACAGGATAAGTCCGGCAATCGTAGATCCGAAAAGGGCCGTCCATTTGCGTTGTAGATCTGACTGGTACTGGATGCGGCGCATTATGATGAATTCTTGTCTTCGCACCTCTTCATGTGAGTGATCAGCTCGACTGACCGAGTGCCACTTCTCCATGATGCTCAGCTTCACCTTGCCGTCGTACTTTAGCATTTGATGTACAGCCTTTTCGCGTGTCCGCTCAGCCAGCCTGGCGGAAAGTTTGCGCTTGCCTCGCTCGAGCATCAGAGATCTTATGCTGCCCACCACCAACCCCAGAATGATGATTCCACCGATGGCATAAGGAAACATGAGGCCTCGTCCGGCATGTGTGGTCGGAGCGACATTGCCGATACCAATGGTGAGCAAGGTATAGTTAGCCCAGTAGACCGCATCAGAGTATGACCAGCCCTCGATTGCGTGCCAAACGCCGGCGCCAGCAAGGAGGTACACCACGTATGAGGTGGTCTGAAGCATCAATGTGCGTTGGCTCACGGTAAGCTGAAAGTCCATCGAGTAGTGACCCGCAACGGCTCCCCAAACCGTGATCAGCATCAAGCTGGAGATGATGAAGTAGAGAACGGTGGCCCATATCGCGTAGTAGTACGCTTGGGTGAAGGTTCGGTTTATGCCTTCGTCCAACCTCATGCTCGGAGCGTAATTAGCGGCGACCACAAGCGATATCAGCAAGAAGCTCGAGATATACCAGCCCAGGATCGTGATAGGCTGCGCAATCTTGAAGGGTATCCGTCGCGCCATGTTCAGCAAAAGCGCGACGTTTGCAATGATGGCCAGAACCAAAGAGACGCTGTTGACAGCTAGAAGCCATTCCGGGTCGTCGATGTCAATGGCAGTGCCGGTGTCGCCTGCTACGCCATCCGGGATGGTTGATCTCCAATGTGAAGCTAGCGCGCAGACGTTAAAGGCGCTGGCAATGGGACCGAAACATGCTGCCAATAAGGGTATTGCGGTGGATGCGGCCCACCATCTTGATGGATCGAGGAATTCTTCGCGCTCGACAGTGACATGATCTCCGTCATTCTGGTCGGACGTGAATGGATGCTCCTCCACGCCCTTAGCAGCCTCGTCAATAGGTTCATCCAGACCCGGGTCGTTCATTGCGGCTTGTTCTCCTGTGATTTTAACTAGGCTTTGGTCAAGGTACTAAAGCGCGAGTTGGCTTTCAGCCTCGTAATAAGCCGTCGAAACGCAATCTGGTCATGGTAACACAGCGGCGAAGGCAGGTGCTGTTCCGCTGTGATGAATGACAAGCGAGTGAAAACAAGTGTATAGCCCCCCAGCTAAGCGGCTTTCTTTCTCCAGCTTATCCCTGTTCCAACGGCGCAAGCCGAAGCTAATGAGGAACGACAATACTTCTCGATAGTCCCTTGGCTCGCAACAAGACTCGGCTGCGCGCAAATCTGGTTTGCTCGGAATCACAGTACATAGGAGACATCAGGATGAGTGACTGTGGATGTTCCAGAGGCGCGTGCCTTCATCCTGATTCCCTGAAACAGGTAACATGAGCCTCTAGGCCGCCCGAGCTTAAGCTATGACGCAGAATCGACAGGGATGTGATAGAGGGCTTTGGGAGTTAATCTTATCACGAGGGGGGAAACTAGCACGCGCATTCGCGGGGAAGGTCGGCCGCTCACTTTCCAAGTTCAAAGTTGACGAGCTCTGGATCAAGGCGGCCTGCCAGCCAAAGTCTTTTACGGTCACGTGAGAGGTGCATTCTCGAGCTGCACGCTGCACGGTCAAGTTGGCGAATTGAAGTATCTTGATCCAAGCTTTGTTGCGCTCTACCAACCAGGTAGGCTGAATTCTATTCACAAGCCACAGAACTTGTGACAACCAATTTGTGTCTCAGAAAAACTGCCGAAGTGAGTTATATGCATGTTTCACGGCTTGGGCAGCATACGAAGCTCTTGGTGGACTTGGTGATTCTGCAACCCATAGAGGTCCGGTTAAATGCTATGGGTTGTGCGCATGTCCTGCGATGCCTCCCACAGAACATTCAACAATGTCCAGATGTTGGACTAAGTAGCTCCCGACGCCTGCTCGTCGCATGCAAGCTGTCATCTGCTTGTGCAGTCTCGAAAGATTGACGCCCTGCGCGCCAATTCGAACCGCCCTAAGCCACAGGACTCCATGGAAGTGGAACCATGATCCGGCTCTTCATGTCCTGGATCAGTGGAACGGTCTTGTGCACCGTGTCGCTCCAGCCTTCATGACCCCAGCTCATCTCCCTGCGCACTCGGCGCTCCTCCAGATCCGCAAATTGCCACAGATGATGCACCGTGTTAAGCTGTCCTATCTGCACAAACCAAGCGCCAACACCTTCCATGACTTGACGGCGCGCCTTGAGACCGTTGCGCCATTGCGTCTCCCATTCCATGAGATTACCGGGGTGGAGGGTGTATGATCGTAACTCGAAGATGCCGCCCAACTGGCGAGGCGGCGTCGTTGGCCAGAACGAAAACTCTTGCATAAGCGACGTCTCTTTGCTCGTAATCAGTGTTTTCAACTTGGAGTCGAAAGCAGCAAATTCAGGGTGCTGGGTGATGCTGTTCAGGGAGTTGTGGTAACCCGTGTATCGCTCGTATTCCCAAATATGGACTGGCACCATGTTAGCAGAGATGCAGAATGAGGGATGTGGAGCTACACACCGAACGTATCGCAGTCGCCGACCTCTGTTCGCCAGCTCCCTACGAGATGCACATGATTGTCTTTGTTGTTTGCGACCTTCGGATACCAGCCGCCAATGAGCTCGGTATACTCTTCAACCTTGTCTGGCTTGACTTTGTGGAAGACGATACTGTGCACATACTTGCCGCGTGCCAATACTTGACTGAAGCTTCGTTCGATCTCGCGGTCGAGCTCGCGGCCTTCTGGGGTGCCGTAAATGAGACGGCCGATGGCTCCTTGACGAGAACCGGCGTCTTCTGCGAGACGATTCTCTCGGTCCTGTTCTGAAGTGTTCAGTGAGCCCAAGCCGAGCTTATTAGCAACGTCGCCGGTCACGCTGCCGACCCCGTGCTCAGATGCAGCAGCAGGGACAGCCTCAGCGTCCTTGGTAGAAGGGGAAACCGAATCAGAGGTATGAGACTTAGCCGGCTGGGACGTACTGTCTTGCGCCTTCTTCTCCTTCTTTATCTGCTCCTGTGACCGCCGGAACTCTTGCTGCTTCGCGTCGAATTTTGATGCGTCTCTCGAAGTAATGTCGGCAATGGACGGGACCTTGCCCAGAGCTGCCGAAGTGGTGAAAGGCCGGGCAGAGCCCAAGGCTCGTCGCGCTATAGAAGTCATTGTGCAGTATGATGTCGAGGGGAGATGCAATCTGCAGTCGCGTAATTGACTGCGAAGGTAGAGGGTAGGGTCGTATTAGACCTGGACGGGTGTAGACGTCGTCGGGATACTATCTGGGCGCGGTCGACGGGACGAGGCCGGCGAGAAGGACGATGGGCAAACACTCTGTGATGCTTGAGTTCACAGTAGCGGCGACAGGCGAGGCAGAAGCAGCAGCAGCGAGGGTCAGACACAGGTCAGGAGCGTGTGAGGAGTCGCAGCGGGCAGCAGAAGTCTAGCTGATGAAGGGTGTGGGGGAACGGCAGGGTAGGTTGGTAGGTAGGTTGCGAGGTAGGGAAGAGCCTTGGTGTTTGGCCGAGCTGTGCGCTGCAGCTTCCAAGCACTCCAAGAAGCTCCATGACGGCCAAAAGTGCTTGGCACCGCCTCGTGCTCATCGTCTCGACCTCTCGCAGGGCTCTAGCTCCCTTCTATCCGTACAATGCGGCTGCTGGGGCTGTTTCTCGCGACGTTGTACTTCTGTCGGCTCGAGATTATACTGATGAGCATGTCTGAGTCCTAGCTCACAATCTGATGGTTCCGGCGGCCTGCTTCCCCACACCAACGCTTTTGACACAGTGTACCTGGAACGCAAAGTCAAGGTCATGCCGCTAACCAACTTCCCCGCAACTCCATGGGCAAATCAGCTGCATTGTATAGGCCAGCAGGGCCAGCAGGGCCAGCCGCAGCCCAAGCCCTCCTCTGCATCCATCTATAGGCCATCCCTCGGGCACACTACTCATCGACCCCGCTCAGGTACATCTAGAGCTGCATGTGCCCGGTATATATTGATGGGAGAGCACTTCCCGCGTTATACACTCTCTACACTTGTGAGGCATCTCTACTACTGAGAACGACGGAATTGGGTGGTGATTTGGTTCGTCAAATTCTCGGGCATCCATTCATTGATACTCAGCAACGCCAACACTACCCTTCGTCGTCCCTCCTGCCCCAGACATCTCGATCGTCCATTTCGCCGTATGGTGTGACGTTCCCACTATCGTTTTTCGAAGTGGAGTCGTGATCTGCGCTTTCCTCTTTAACTTCGCCCTCCTCTTCCTCTTCGTGCTCTATCGCATCCTCTGTGTCTCCTCCGAGGGTCAGCTTGTTGGGCTCGAAGCCTGATCGAATGTCCTTGCCTTCATCTTCGTCGTCATATGTTCGTACATAGTGCTTGGGCTGTCCTTCGTTCCATGCCGCGCCGCCCTCTTTGCGTGCCCGTACGCGTTCAATTTCCTCGGCTTCCGTGTCCTCAACCACCAGATCGACAAGCTGGCTGGGGCCTGAATTGCTCGACGACCCGCCTCGCTCCTTCGTCAGTGCATCTTCGATCACTGGCGCACGAGGAGCAGCCGAGGGCTCTCCTGACGTCGAGCGATCTTTGCCCTTGCTGGCTCGTTTCTTGACGTCTGTCTCTCGTCGCTTCTTCCCTTTCGTTGTCGGATGAAGTATGTGTCGATTGGTGCTCGTCGTAATCAGCTCGGGATCCGAGCGCAAGTAGCGTTGCTCTATCGGTATGTGTGCTGTAATGACCGGGTAATTCCAGTCGCCAAACTCGAGTGCTTTCGCGTTGCTGAACAGACGCTCGTCTTCGGCATCAATGTGCGTCTCGTCCATGTCTTTGGTGTTACCGTCGGATCGGTGACCTGTGACCGGAGATATCGATCTGCTAGGTCTGCTGGGTCCTGAGTCAGGCGCGCTGAGAAGAGGTGTGCGAGAATTGACCTCACCTGGCTTGGGAAGCCAGTACTTTCCTTTGCCGTCTCGAGCGTATCGCATGCCTTCCTGCATCCTCCGAAATCTGGCACTCGATTCCTCGTGAGCAAGGACGTTGTCACCCGAGTCAAACAGACGGTATCCATATTTCCGACCCGAAAATGTCTCCTTCGCATCTTGAATGAGGTCGACAGGTCCGAATGCGTCTCTGAGTGCGTACTTGACGGGCATGCGCGCCGAAGAGATCGTTTTATCGGCATAGTCGTGCCACGAAAAGGCATACCAGTGAGCGACCGCAAATATTGGCATCTCTACGCAGATGAGCGCGTCCTGAATAGCGGCTGCGAGGTTGTCTGCGCTGTAACCGTCCACGTCATTGGGTATAGCCCCAAGAAACTGCAAGATCGACAGGAAGAGACCCTGCCAATAAGACGCGAAGATGATGAGCTTCACGCAGAGGAACTTTGGGACCGGCCGGAAAGGCTTCAGATCTGTCGACATGCACACCCAGAACATGGCTAGAGCATACAGACTCACTGACACCGATACGTTGTAAAGCAGACTTTCCCAAAAGTAACCCGAGTCTATGCTGATTGTCCCTTCTTTGTACGTTCCGGTTGCTTTCATCACAATATTCGCAACACTGAGGACAGGCTTGAGCCATGTGTATTGCAAGATGCCTCTCTTGATCGCAAGAAATGTGTGAGGGTCCGAGATATCGACCTTGTTGAAACAGTGGTTGAGAGGCCAAGGATGGTTCACTGGCCGCCTGCCGACCATGATGATGATGAGAGATCGCTCGCCGCCGAGGAAATTGATCAGTAGTTGCAGGAAGGTATAAATCGTAAACGCTTCGTAGACATCGCGTATTGGATCCAGGTACATTGACGCTGTTATTGATACGATGCTGCCCCATGATGCAATGGCGTAGATGGGCACCATGATCAGGACACGGATGACATAGCGTTGAAGGAGAGGTTTCCGGTAGTTCTTGGCCTGGAAGAATATCGAGACCAGGGACAGGAGCGTCGATGCCAGGGAGCAGACTCCCGTCACAATCACAGCTATTTCACCCAGCTTCGAGCCGGTCCCCGCACTGCCGGCGCCCATGGCGAATACTGTCGCGCTATTGGTTTGGCTGGAGAAGTTTGGACGGCCTCCTCATACCTGCCAACGTATGAGCTTCAGTGAGTGGAGGTGAGTTTCGAAGTTACCTACCATGGTGACAATGTTGGAAAAGTGTGGTGACGAGCAGCGAACTGAGAGGAATTCTGGTAGCGAAGAGAGGTTTGCGAAGCGCGAAGACTATTATAGGAGATACCAAGTGTTGCCGCTTGAGCACGTTGCGAAGTGTGCTTGCAAAGATAGCAGAGCGTGGTGGGCCTTGGGGTCAGAAGAAAGCTGGGTGCCTTGTGACATGGAACTCTGACGCGATGAACGGCGATGAGCCGCTTTTGCAGATCCCTGACAGCTGCAACCGAGCTTCCATTCGAGCTGATCTTGACAACCGCGCCTTCAGCTTCACGAGTCCGAAGACGCGCACCATCTTTGTCATCCAATCGTTCACACTCTGGATGTGACGTTGGGCACGATGAAGGGCAACGTCTGTGTGCGCCTCGCCTTTACGGACCTTTACTTGGGTGGATGAACGAAAGAGGAGGACTTGGAACACATCAAGATGGCGGGCCACCTTCTGCGCAGAATAGTTTTCTTGGGTGAATTCAACTGGCCATTCCTGGTGCTCACCTTGATATTCGGATTCGTCGCTATCCTGTTCCTGTTCTATTTCAATCGCCTGATTGCCTTTGCACTCTTTGGTGCAATTAGGGCCTACACTTGGCTCTTTTACAAGATCCACGTGAGGTGCCAGGCAATCCAATTTTCCCTGCTCGGCGGACGGCTCTTCCTGCGGGGATTCGAATACCGCGGCGAGAACGAGACGATCATCGTACATCAGGCATATATCACATGGAGATATTGGTACCGACGAGTAGCAGACATCGATCTTCAAACAACGAAGTTCGAAACAGCTGGCGCATCATCATCGGAGACATCTGTTCAGGATCCGCTGCAAACGCAGGAAACGACGGAAGCTATAGATCAAGAGAGTGGTAGGACGACGTCTCAGGATCAGGCACCATGTCGCGTATCTGTGCACATACGAGGTATTGAATGGTTTGTCTACAACAGGACTCCCTCCTTCGACGCAATACTGGCTTCGTTGACCCAGAAGCTAGAGAAGGAACACGGCGCTACTCATGGGAATGAACCCGAACAGACAGAAAAAAGCAGCAGAGACGAATGCAATGTCGATAATCGCGCTAAAAGTGCTCGGGAGAGCCTTCGATCGCCGGGTGGTATGGCTAGACCTCCTCACCAATCTTTTGTGGAGAAACCGCAGGGTGACATACCGTTTTTCTTGAAAGTGCTGCCAATTTTTGTAGAATGCACGAAAGCTGCCATGGTCATGGGAAATCAACACACGCGAAGTATCATGGTCGCCAAAATTGACCGCGCAGAGGGTCAGGTTACCGCTAGTTCGTCTGGAGTTTACGACAAATACAGACAACACTTTTGCTTCAAGTTTGGCAGCCCTGTTCTTCGGTTCCTCCCGAACCAGGACTATGTTGAACCACTTCTTACTGCTGGAGCAAGGGCGAATGGCGTGGACAACGGGGCGCAGCTGAATGGCAGCGACCAGGACCTAAAGCATAATCACAAGAGGGCACGTCGCCGGGTGCGGCATGCATTGGCAAAGCTGATGCCTCGTTTCGCCAGATCTGTCCAATCATTCGCTCGGCGCTCTGGATCAATACAGCGAGAAACTGATGCCACAATTCTCAATGGCGGCCAGTCCGGAGACACGCACTGGATGGGTCTGACGCGATATCTAGACGAGGAAGAGGAGGACAAGCTCGAGCATGAGCGATGGCGGCGAGTCGAATATGCCGAGGAGCAAGTCATTGCAGACTGCCCTCATGCTAGCATGGATTTCTTCTGGGACGTTCCAGGCTCAGTCCCATTTGGTCAGACCGAAGATAACGATGACCGTCACGTCGAGCGACCATGTGAGGTCAATGGATCTATGCCGCCGAAATGGGGCCTGGAGCTGCATGTAGGCGGAGGCACTTTCAATTATGGACCATGGGCTGATCGCCAGCGAATCGATCTGATGACAATGTTCTTTCCCTCTGCTTACACAGACGCGGTTCCTGCCTCAGCCCTAGCCCCCGGCCAAACACGAGTTAGTACAGTGTTCAACATTGCTATCATTCTCGACGACAAGGTAACGCTCCGTCTTCATACTCGAGAAGCCTCCAAGGATTGGAAATTCAAGAGTGCTGATAAACCCAACATCAAAGAGTTTCGGCCAAAGGGCAAGCGGCGACAGACAAAGTCAAAGAAGCAGGCACAAGTGGCTTTTGACCCAAATGACAGACCCGCTGGGTGGCTGGACATCTCGATTGAAGCCAATACTGCGATTTCGTACGACATGGATATGATGGCTAAGGCGGCTGATTTCACCAACAAGCTAAACGTTGATGTCGTCTCTCCGGTCATCACTTCTAGCGTCAATGGTGACGTCTTTGTCAGGGCGGCGAGTATGACTGTCGGATGTGATTTGTCGAACCCGTTGAGCTGGAATTCAAAGCGTACTTGGAAATTTGACATTTGTTCTCGGAGTTTTGAGCTCTTCATGCTCCGAGAACACGCATTTGTGATTCAGGACTTGGTCGAGGACTTCACAACGGGGCCCGCT
The DNA here is from genome assembly GCA_900618795.1 of Cyanodermella asteris. NCBI lineage: Eukaryota > Fungi > Ascomycota > Lecanoromycetes > Ostropales > Stictidaceae > Cyanodermella > Cyanodermella asteris. The sequence continues at coordinate 1,225,608 of UYJD01000002.1, forward strand.
GCCGAGTTCTACACTTTCATCCCCTTTCACTACGCGATTGGCCTGGTCTTCGATGGCATCAGCATTTATCTGAATGCCAACGATCTAAACATAATCGACAGACCTACGGACTTAAGCGACAACAACTTCCTGATCTTGGAGAGCAAAAAGGTTGTTGCAGACGTCGGCATTCCGGCAGACCAGTTGAACCCCGTCAAGAACACCATATCATTCGACGGCAAACTGACCGATACGGCCTTCAAGGTGAATCTCCCTACCTATAATACTTACAAAACACTTCTCCAAGACAATTGTCTGGGCACCTTTCCGTATATCACCGCAGAAGGATCGTACAATTACTTCTCATCAACATCACCTGATTTGACCGACACCCTGCTGATGCAGATACATGGTGAACATCCCAAGCTTCAGCTCTACGGATTTTTGATTCGTTTGTTCATGACGTTTCGAGAGAATTACTTTGGTGAAGATGTTCACTTCCAGACGATCGAGGAATATCAAGGAAGACTGCAACTTCCAGGACGCAAACACGCCGCCGACAACGATCACAAACCCACAAAGCAAAGTAACGATCTTGATGTCATACTCTCAATCACGACCAAAAGCCCGTGCGTTATACTGCCCTCGAAGATGTATTCAGCGGAGGACGGTATCAAGCTTGACATGGAGTCTGGCAGCGCTGATCTTCGCTTCACAAATTACTACATGGATTTGCAAACAACCCTCAGCCCGGTTTCGCTAAGCCACGTGGTTTCAGAGTTTGCTCGCCCTTCCAGAGACGCAAATGATATCGGAGTGCAGACCTTCATTGATGGTATTTCCATAACTAGTCATCGTCTCTTCGGACTCCCACCCGCCGAGCCAACATATGTCTGCAACTGGGATTTCGACGTTGGGTCAGTTACAGGCGAGGCGTCTGTGAAATACTTGGGCGCTCTTATCGCAGCTGTACAGTGCCTGATCTACAGCCTAGACGACCACGAAAATGCTCTCCCTTTGCAAGAGACAACACCTTTGAATGATGTGACCTTCATCCGCGCATCGACGCAGCCGATAAGGCTGTGGTTACATGTCGACCAAATGGCAATGCTCTGCGAAATCGACAGTTCACGAATCGAGTTCAATGACTGGGCTCGACATCGGTTCTCGGACAAGTTGCATGTCGTTGTACCAAATATTGTTCTTGCCGCGGTGGACGGACAAGTGGCTTCGAGGCGCCGAACTCGAATGGTTGCTGAGGAGAAGGGCCTAACATACGGCTATCTGCAGACATCGATCGACATTCGGATGGTTTCTTCAAAAGCTGACTTTCGCGAGTCGCGACGCAAGCAACAAGAGCATATCCGCTTACACGACTCTCGAACTAGTCGGACTCCGTGGCTACTCCGTGAGACAGACGCTTTAAGTATGTCCCAGTACCACACGCAGCTTTCGAAGCTTCAGCCGCCAGCGTCTCCCTTCCCGGCCATGCCCGCACCCTTACAGCAAATTGACAGTAGCAGACCCAATTCGACCATGCTTAGCCTTGCTCAGAGTCTCAAGTCGAATCTTACTCTTGAACGAAGCTTTGCGTCTGTCGAGAGACCTCAGTTTCAAGCACATACGCGACGTGGACAGACAGCTTCGGCGAATACAGCAGAAGCGCCAAGGGACATTTTCTCCCACGAGACGGCTCCTAGCTCGAAATCAAGTTTCTTTTCGAACAAAAGCCAACCTTTGAATGCACACGCGCCCGGGGTCATGGCAACGAGCGCGGGTTTTTCAAGCCCTTATCAGCAGCCCTACTTCCCATTGCTTTACGTACTGCCCCACGATGATGATGTACCTCACCTCAAGAAAGACCCGGCCTTTATCACGGGTGACCGCTTTGGGGACGTGAGTGCCGATGAGCTGCCTCTTGAGGATGACGAAATGGAACACATGACGTTGATGATTGCTCTCGACACCGGTCTAAGGGTTATGTGCACGCCGCCTGCCTTGAGAGGGGCCAATACGCTTCTTGCAACCATTCAGAATCGAGATCCGAGCTCTCTTTTAGACACCTTGCAGATGCGGAGCCTGGGTGAGGTGACGTCAAACAAGGAGCAACTTCATGTTCCCAAAATTACGCAGCTCAGACTTCAGCTGCCAGGGCTGGCAGTCAGATTCCGGCACCATGTCCCAACTCAGCTCGATCGAGAAGAGAGGCAACAAACGTACGAGATTGGCATGAGTGACTTGCTAGCAATTGCTCGTTTCGGCGCGGAGAGGGGCGAGCCTTTTGGCAAAACCCCATCCTCTATGCAGCTATCCCTAAAACAAGTCGAGCTCGAGGCTTGCCGGACCACGTACGATAACGTGGATGAAGCTCGAGTTCTTGTCAAGTTGACTGATCTCACCTCGTGGCTCTATGAGGCGGGGGAGACCACGGGAAACTTGCAGTTCCGCAAACTTGAGAACGCGAGCTTAAATCAAAAAATTGAGCATCTCGCCAACCTGGTCAATTCCGCAGGTACACTAGCCAACAAATTAGGTCAAGAGTTCAACTCTACGATCTCTTCCCAGTCAGCACGCTCGCGATACTTGGTTCACATGCTTAACAAAAATGGACGGGATATCGGCGATCCGACAATTTTGAGCAGCGCTTCATTTGTTTCACGAAGGTGGGAAGAGGTTGTGAGGACTAGCGACTCGTGGAAGATGATCATGAGGCTCCGTTGGATTCTTCATGAGATGGAAAAATCTCTGTTATACCGTTTACGCAAGGAGCTATCCAAGTCGAACTTCAGTCTACCTCCGGATGCACTTTCGCAACTCATAGCCAGCTTCACAGATTGGCGATCATGGGACTTAGACGATATCAGAGCTAGCTCTCTGATGCATGCTTTGTATGGAAACTCGACGCCGGCACATCACGATAAATCAAGAAAGCGCGCAAAGCCGATCAGATTCACATTTGCCTCTGAAGTCATTTCGCTTGTGATAGACCCTGGCAAAAGGAGAAACAAGGTCATCATTACGAGCTTGGCAGCTAGACTTCAGTCCGATCTCCAAATGTCTGGTGATGACCAATCTGGTGGGTCAGTAGACCATCTCGTGCGGAAGAGTACAATTGAATTGACCTGCGAGAGGTCACTCTTCGAGCTAAAGCTCGAACTTCTTGACGCTGTCAGAGACATTTTTGCGCACGTCAAACGCATTAAAGCAGCCCAGATCGCCCCTGCTGAAAATCCTGGTGCCACCGTCGACGATCCATTTGTGGAACAACAACTGCATGTCGTGGTAGTTGTCAACCGGCATGATGTTCGCCTCCGGACCAAACATCTCAAAATCCTCTTGGGATCCATGCGATTTGGGGGCTCGGTCGCTGCCTTGATGAAATCGAGGGACAATGTTCTGGCGACAGCTTTACTGACTGCCCACTCTTCGACAGTCAAGGTGCAGGCAGCAGTCAAGGACATGATTTGTATCGTACTCAAGGGCACTAGCTTGTACGGCAATCTCGACTCAAAGCCTGGCCTATCAAGTCTCGTGAACAGATGGAAAATAGGAGCTCAGTGTCAGAAGATCGAGCTAGACGTTCTCGACAGCGCCCTTGGCTTACTCGGCGTAACTGACCAAGTCATCGGGCATGAATTTCTCTATCTTCAGGGCCTGATACGAGACATGGAAACAGCCAACAAGATCAGACCCATTCCCGAGGCTAAAACTGTGCCCTCGCAGAACATTCTACAGGTCACATTTCAACTGGACTCATACCGCATCACTGCCATCTTGTTTTCCAGCCTTCGGTACCAGCTTGAGGGCAAGTACACTCGAAGCTCGTTTATGCCTGATGTTTCCGACCAATCAACACACGTGTTTGATTTCAATATAGCCGGCCATGCTCATAGTATCTTCAACAACGAGGATAGCGGAAACTACGAAGTGTCTCGCCTCGCTCTTCCGCCTATCAGTGGCAAAGTATCTTTGAAACAAACGGAGCAAATCACAGTTCACGTAATCGTTGAAATATCGAAGATCGCTATTGACGCGGCGGCGATACACGGTCTGTTCACCACATTCTCACGAACGGAGCTAATGCATTTTGGTGAGAATGTTAAGCGCGACATTGAGATCGTCAAGTCGAACTACCAGATTACCATGTCTGGAATTTCATCCCTGACAAGGCCGCGCAGCCCAGAGAGCCTCATAGCCACGCAAGCCCCAAGCAAACCGGTTGCATACGCCGCTACTATTGCTCTCGCTGGCATTGCCGTCCATGCCACGAGTAGTAACTCCCTCAAAACCTCAGCTGAGCTCACCATCGACTCGGGTCCTATCAACTTCGCCATTCGGAACAGTTCCCTGGACACGAGTGATCTCCTACCATTTCCAGAACTCGATATCCGCCTCAATCGTATTGGTGTCCTTCTCGAGAGCCTTCAGAGCAATCGGAGAGATCGATGCGGCAGTGTTACCCTATCGGTGTCTCTCATTGGCACCGCTGAGGTCTCCGACAGCAATCAAGTCGTGAGAGCGTATCGTGCTGTCGTGGAACGCCTCGATTTAGACATTTATACTGAGACTGCGTCCATGATCATCGACATTCTCGGCTATTTGCAGCAGAGATTCAAAAGTTTCAATCTTGCAGAAGACCTTCACACCTTTAGAGCACGGAGACGGAAACGAGCAAAATCGTACATCAAGGCTGGTCAGATCACCAGCGCCCCTGCCGAGTCCGATGAGGACTTGCCAGTTGCTCTGTTCGACGCCATCTTCAGTTTCCAGATGCGCAGACTTCAGGCTGTCTGGCATGTCGAAGGGGAGCTGAGATCACCTGCCGAGATACCTGAAAATCTTGTCTTCTCAATAGAGAACATTGATTTACATACTAAAAAAGGCAACACTGCCCGGCTGGAGATCACAAATCTTCAGTTGCAGATGGTCGCTCTGTCGCAGCCGCCGACAGAGAGGTCCAAAAACTCCGCACTTCTGCCAGAGGTCGTCTTCAAAGTAGCGTACTTGTCGAGATCGAAAGATCGCCGGCTTGCCATCCAGGCGGTGGGGAAGGAACTTGATCTGAGGATCACGTCGCAGTTCATTTTACCTGCGGTCAACATCCAGAGGTCGATCGCTGTTGCAACTCAGGACTTGCGCAAAGTACTTAGCGACTGGAATGAGACATTGGTCCAAGGTGACTCCCAGCAGAAATCCGTGTTAGGGGAGAAGACCTTATCGTCATTGACCATAGATGCTGATTTTAAAGGAGCTGTCGTATATATGGAAGGCAGAGAAATCACAGAAACAAGCCGGAACTTGGTCGGCAACAGGGGCGTTAGAGCACCTCGAGAGGGCAAGTACGGACAATTTACTCAGGCTAACTCGCGAAGTGCAACCACTCTCAAGTCTCCAGGTCTTGCTTTCAGGGTCGAGTACTCCGATACTCCCGAGGCAGGTCGACACCTCAATGGCGAGCTCAAGATTGACGCCTCGCGAAATGAGCTTCAGCCTATGTTCGTCCCTTTGGTACTCGAGATCATGTCATCGGTCAAGGACGTTGTTGGTGACACCTCTCAAGGCACAAACCAGGATTCCGGATTCGGCAAGCAGTCATTGGATATGTCGACCTTGACAGACGGCACCACGGACCCCACCACCATTTTGGGTGATTGCAAGCTAAATCTGGGACTACGTATCTGCGAGCAAAGCTTTAGTCTCACGTGTAAACCCATCGCACAAGTCACTGCCACTTCGCGCTTCAAGGACATCTACATCACAATCAGCAATGTTCAACCTCCCAATCAAGAGCGATTTTTCTCCGTGTCCTCCGCAATTACCGGCCTCGAGACTACTGTCCAGCATGTCTACTCCAGAGAGTCCACAGGACGTTTCCAGATCGAGAGCATTCACCTATCGCTCATGAACAGCAAGCATTTTAGCGGAATGACTGGCATTTCTAGCATCCTCAACATCAGCCCAATGAAAGTCTTTCTAAACGTGAAGCAGCTGCAAGACTTCCTGCTGTTCAGAGAAATATGGTACCCGATCGAGATTCGTCCCGCTCCTCAAGCGCCATCTTCCACCTCAGCTTCGCCATTCCGAGGAGGAGTTCAGCGTTATCAACAAGCGACCGCGACCAACGCTTTCTCTTGGAACGCGGCCATTCATATCGCTGCTCTCGAACTGAGCCTCGACTTGGGCCAAGCGGTAGGCAAGCTAGCTTTCTCCATCAGCCGTCTTTGGATCACATCTCGGAAAGACTCGGAGCGCGAACAGAACCTATGCCTTGGCTTCGAATCGGTAGGCATGGACAGCGTCGGCCGAATGAGTGGATCAATACAGCTCCGCAACATGCGTGTGCGGACAAACATCGTCTGGGCAGATGTTGCCGAGGTCGCGCAAACTCCATTGGTTCAAGCCTCACTCGGGTTTGATGACCTGCGAGCGAAGGCATCCTTTGACTACCAAACGTTTGCGGTCGCAGATTTCCAGACTTTGACGTTCTTGCTGTACAACGTAACTGAGCCGGGACGTGACCGTCTCGTGTGCGCCGTGAATGGGGACAAGATCCAGGCTTATTGTACCGCCAATGCGGCAGCTCAGGCTGTTGCGCTTTCCCAGGCGATCAACAGGCTGATCGAGGAAAAGCAAGCACAATTCCAAACATCTCTGAAGGAAATGGAGAAGTTCCAGAGGCAGAAGGCTGCGGCAGGACTGGGGATTTCAAGCAGCCAAGAGTTGTCGCGACCAATCACTAAAGAGCCTGAGATCGAGCTCACACCTATGCGCTTACAGGTTGATGTGGACGTTTCATTGAATGCACTGCGGGCTGGCGTCTACCCTCGCGCGTTCCGAGATGCGCAAATATTCAAGCTCGAAGCTCTCGACGCCTTGGCGCGGTTCAGTGTCAGCGTCTCCGAGGACAACAAGATTCACACGCTCCTGACCGTTGTGCTAGGGCAGCTTCGTGTCGCACTCTCATCCGTTGAGAGGACGAGTCTCCGCCCTAAACCGTTAGGCGACGATGTATCGATCGACAATGTAGTCAAAGATTCGACAGCCTCGAGAGGCGGAACAATCCTTAGGGTCCCTCGTGTCGTCGCCACAATGCAGACCTGGCAGCCGCAGGCAAGCAAGAACGTCGAGTACATATTCAAGAGCACGTTTGAGGGAAAGGTGGAAGTGGGATGGAACTATAGCAGAATCAGCTTCATAAGAGGAATGTGGGACATGCATTCGAAGGCCCTCGTGCAGCGCCTGGGCAAGCTACCGCAGTCAGCCGTTCAAATCACGAGCAGCCCCCGACCGGACGCAGAGAGAACCAACGAGTCTGATGAAGCGCAGGAGAAGATCACGGCAGTTGTCAACGTTCCAGTATCAAAATACATCTATGAGGCGAGGGAGCCGCCAATCATCCAGACACCTCAATTGAGAGACATGGGAGAGGCCACGCCACCGTTAGAGTGGATAGGTCTGCAGCGTGACAAGCTGCCCAACCTCACTCATCAGGTTGTCATTGTACCACTGCTGGAGTTTTCGAAAGAGGTGGATGATGCTTATGGGAAAATTCTAGGAGCATCGTGAAAGAGGGCGTTACACGGCGTTACAGCGAAACGGTTGGACTGAATCCAGCAAAGCATGCGAACGTACATATGACGAAGACACGGCTTTCCTTTCATACTGGTTTGTTGAAAACTGATTTCTGGCTACAAGGCTCGACGAGAGGAAGGCGGGTGTTCATACGGCGTCTTAACATTTGCCACAAATGTGTGACAGAAATTTATCACTACTATTCCGCAGCCGTCAGAGCAGATATTACACAGCAGGTCAGCGCCGTTTCAAGCATCAACCCTGAGTGCGTTCGGGCATAACTGCTCATTTTCAAGCTGGTTAGAAAGAATTGAGTCATAGAGCCTGACACAGTAGTCATAAGCAGGACAGCCGCCTGGCTTTCCCGGATCGCCATTCACTCGCATCACAAAAGACGAACGGAAGTAGGCTGACTATACCTTGCTGTGAGTCAGTCTCAGTCAATTAGGGCATACGATGCCGCCGCTTTTTCGTGAATCGACGGCCATGTATTTCGGATCTAAGTGTTTGTTATGGCCGTGCGGGCGCCGCCCCACCTTTTTGCCGCCCACATTTTGTCGGCCAGCGTGCAGCGTGAGCTTGCAACCCTTTTTGTCGACTCTGCCCGCCGCCTTTTCCCTTTCTCCCTCAAGCAATCCACCTCCTTGAAGGTACTCGAGGCCCCCATCAGTCTCGGCGTCACTTTTCAAGCCCCGGTCTCCCCTTCAATTCCAAGAGACTTTCAAAGCCAACAGTCGAGTTTAAAGCTCGATCTCCTATTGAGGCGGGGTCAACGAGCCCTTGCGGGAAGAATAACAAATTTTCAAGTCAATTAATCAACCACCGCAAAGATGGTCAAGTGGGTGCATCCTTGCCAGGTCGAACGAGCATCTCGGAAGCCCATTTTTGCACAACTATCCCGTGCACCGGAAATGCGCGCATGCTCGCAGAAACTCGAGAACAGGTTGCTGATGAAATGATAGCTTCACCATCGATGAGATCCGTGGTCTCATGGACAAGGCGGCAAATGTCCGTAACATGTCCGTCATTGCCCACGGTATGTGACAGCTCTGGAAACAAGCAAGGAAGAACGAGCTGACAGGGACTTTCAGTCGACCACGGCAAATCTACCCTCTCCGACTCTCTGGTCGCTGCCGCCGGTATCATCTCCAAGGACAAGGCCGGTGACCAGCGTGTCATGGACACAAGAAAAGACGAACAGGAACGCGGTATCACTATCAAGTCCACTGGTATCTCCCTGTACGCCCACTTGAAGGACGAGGAGGATTTGAAGGATATCCCCCAGAAGGTCGAGGGTAACGACTTCTTGATTAACCTTATCGATTCACCCGGTCACGTTGACTTCTCATCTGAAGTCACTGCCGCTCTCCGCGTCACTGACGGTGCCCTTGTCGTCGTCGACTGCATCGAAGGTGTGTCTGTCCAGACCGAGACTGTGTTGAGACAGGCTCTTGGTGAGCGTATCAAGCCTGTTGTCATTATCAACAAGGTCGATCGCGCTCTTCTCGAACTGCAAGTCGACAAGGAGGAGCTATTCCAGTCTTTCTCACGAACCATCGAGTCCGTCAACGTCACTATTGCTACGTACTACGACAAGGCTCTCGGTGATGTCCAGGTCAACCCTGCCAAGGGTACCGTTGCCTTCGGTTCCGGTCTCCATGGCTGGGCCTTCACTGTCCGTCAATTCGCATCAAGATATTCCAAGCGATTTGGTGTCGACAAGGCCAAGATGACTGAGCGTCTTTGGGGCGAGTCCTTCTTCAACCCCCACACCAAGAAGTGGACCAAGAACGGCCAGCACGAGGGTAAGTCTCTCGAGCGTGCTTTCAACCAGTTCTGCTTGGACCCTATCTTCCGTATCTTCAAGGCTGTCAACCAGAACAAGAAGGAGGAGGTCATGACCTTGATGGGCAAGCTTGATGTCAAGCTTAGCAGTGATGAGAAGGACCTCGAGGGCAAGGCGCTCCTCAAGGTCGTTATGCGCAAGTTCCTGCCTTGCGCCGAGGCTCTCCTTGAGATGATTGTCCTTCACTTGCCATCGCCTGTCACTGCCCAGAAGTACCGTGCCGAGACTCTGTACGAGGGTCCCATGGACGACGAGAACGCCATTGCTGTCCGCGACTGCGACCCCAAGGGACCTCTTATGCTTTACATCTCCAAGATGGTTCCCACCAGCGACAAGGGTCGTTTCTACGCTTTCGGTCGTGTCTTTGCCGGTACCGTCCGTTCCGGTCTTAAGGTCCGCATTCAGGGACCGAACTACACTCCTGGCAAGAAGGAAGACTTGTTCGTCAAGGCTGTCCAGCGTACCGTCCTCATGATGGGCGGCAAGGTCGAGCCTCTCGACGACTGTCCTGCCGGTAACATTGTCGGTCTTGTCGGTATCGATCAGTTCTTGCTCAAGTCTGGAACTTTGACCACCAACGAGAACGCCCACAACTTGAAGGTCATGAAGTTCTCTGTCTCCCCTGTCGTGCAGCGATCAGTCGAGGTCAAGAACGCCAACGATTTGCCCAAGCTTGTCGAAGGTCTTAAGCGTCTGTCCAAGTCTGACCCCTGCGTCTTGACTTCGATCAACGAGTCCGGTGAGCACGTCGTCGCCGGTGCCGGTGAGCTCCATCTCGAGATTTGCTTGAAGGACCTCGAGGAGGACCACGCTGGTGTTCCTCTCCGAATCTCCGACCCCGTTGTGCAGTACCGTGAGTCTGTTGGCGGCAAGTCAAGCATGACCGCCCTGTCCAAGTCGCCCAACAAGCACAACCGTCTCTACGTTGAGGCTGAGCCTCTCACTGAGGAGCTGTCCAAGGAGATCGACAACGGCAAGATTGGCCCCAAGGACGATTTCAAGGCTCGTGCCAGAGTCCTCGCCGATGACTTTGGCTGGGATGTCACTGACGCACGTAAGATTTGGTGCTTCGGTCCTGACACTAACGGCCCTAACTTGCTGGTCGATCAGTCCAAGGCCGTTCAGTACTTGAACGAAATCAAGGACTCTTTCGTCTCTGGTTTCCAGTGGGCAACCAAGGAGGGTCCCATCGGTGAGGAGCCCATGCGTGGTATTCGTTTCAACATCATGGATGTTACCCTCCACGCTGATGCCATTCACCGTGGCGGTGGACAGATCATCCCCACTGCCCGTCGTGTTCTCTACGCCTCCACCCTGCTTGCCGACCCCGGTTTGCTTGAGCCTGTCTTCTTGGTCGAAATCCAGGTCACTGAGCAGGCTATGGGCGGTATCTACGGTGTCCTTACCCGTCGTCGTGGTCACGTCTTCGCTGAGGAGCAGCGTATCGGTACTCCTCTTTTCAACCTCAAGGCCTACCTACCCGTCAAGGAGTCTTTCGGTTTCAACGCAGACTTGCGCCAGGCTACTGGTGGCCAGGCCTTCCCTCAGTCCGTCTTCGACCACTGGGCTGTCCTGCCCGGTGGAAGCCCTCTCGACGCGACCACCATGCCCGGCCAGGTCGTCACGGAGATGCGCAAGAGGAAGGGTGTCAAGGAGGTTGTCCCGCTATACACCGAGGTAAGTTCTGTTCAACCCAAGATCGATCATTTTAAGACTTTTGCTAAAATTTTCCCAGTACTACGACAAGTTGTAAGCGGCCTAATGTCATGGATAACGATTGCATTGGGAAAGGAACAAAAGAACAGATATCCCGCTTTGTACTCAAACGCCCACATATGGTAAGGTAGTGCCGGTGGCCTGTCTCGGGCGAAAATTGTGCTATGATAGCAGGTCAAGATGTGTGGACACGATGATTAGACGTCTACGGAGCAAGGTCAGGTTCAGGACGATCTGGCGGATTGCGTTTTCTTACGGTCCTTGTATTTCGATAGAGCTTAGTCGCAAATGCAAGACGTGCTCAAGACTTATGACTCTGGATGAGCTTCGGACTCAGACAGCCTCCAGCCAAAACACCCATTTCATGGATAAACTGATGAATGTCTATGATATTCTCGTCGTGGTAGAACTCGGCTGTAGCTGGGCACGAGATTTCTTAGCAGTCACGCCAAAGGGGTTCAGCTGACAGACAAGCTTGGATGGGGCAGGGCAAGACAAGCGTGTGGCTCGCTCTAGACGACCTTGGCGCAGGCGACCCACCGGCTGTCGTCATTGCGGGTACGAGCGTCACTGGTGGGCTGCGACTCCTGCAAGGCATGATGAGCCTCGTCCTGATCCCTGGAATAGAGGGGTTGACATTCGTCTTGCTAACCCGTCTAGACTGACTTTGACTGTAGACCAGGCAACTACATAAACATCTCATCCTGCTCTTCCGCATTGATTGACCCCACTCCCACACCCTCCACCCTTGTCAATAACTACTAAGGACCAAGTGCCATCTATCATACTCCGAACAACTGCAGCATATAGCACGCGAGCAGCCAAGATGCCTCAGTTCAACGTACGTATCCGCAGTATTACCTCTATTTTATGACATGCTCTTCACCAGCTCGAAGGGCTCGAGGGAATCGTATTGCTCGCACGAGCAGCGGGGATACCCACGACAACCGACACCGGGGGGATGGAACACGCTGACACGCCTCCCAGGTCACCCTCAAGAACCAGAACGCGACCAAGGAGGAGGTCGAAGCCGAGAAGAAGAAGGTCGAGGCCAAGGGAGGCAAGATCGTCGACACCTTCGCCCTGATCAAGGGCTTCACGTATGCAACTGCTCCACTTCTCCATCGACCTGCCGTATTCTTCGGGCCCGAAGATGTGGACCAAGCTAACGACGGTGTCTTGAAATAGTGTTCAGGTTCCGGATGACTACGTCTCCGCCCTACAGAGCGACGACAAGTTGGACGTCGAGGCTGATGGCGAGGTGAGGACGCAGTAGGAAGTATGAGAGGACCTGCCGTGACGACGCTGTGTCAACACGGATGGAGAGTATAGAGGATACCCTGGGTCATGTATTGAATGCACGACTTGGAACAATATTTCGAAAGACTGCCCGATTCGGTGACAAAGCCGCAACTTGGATGCGCAATGCAAATCTGATCATTCGAAGAGAGAGGGGTATAACAATACAAAGTTCATCATATAAATTCCATCACATTGCCAATCTTCCCCACAACACTCCGTCCCTTTTCCCTTCCCATAGAAATCAGTCCCTCATCCTCCCGTTCCTCGCGTTCAATCTCCGCCACCGCCATCCACCCAACCATAACCTCATCCAACGCCTCCTCGCTCGCTTCGATCAGTACCTCCACCTTCCCCTCCGTCCCCGAGACAGTGCCCCCCTCGACCCTCGCAACCGCCGTCCCCATACACTCGTCCCTGAGCACGAACCTTCCGTTGTCCTCTTTCTTCCAATCACAAGTCTGTCCCAGCGCCGCCATCTCCACGGGGTAATGATATTCCTGACCCAGCGCCGAGTGGCCTTTACGCTCGACTTCGATTCGCACCGGCGAGGAGCCGAGGAAGGTCAGTTTTGCGTGGTGTCCCGTGTGGCCGGTCTTGATCTCGGCGATGGAAGTGCCGTTGCGTTGGATGGAGAGGAGGTGTGTGTCGAGTTGTGCGAGGGTGTATGTTGGATGGGCGGACGCGTTGAGGGGTTGGTAGGTGTGACGCTGTCGTTTACTGGAGCGGGATATGGTGCGGTGGATCGTGTATGTCGGCAAGGGCGAAGGGGAGCTGGCGCTCGCGGTTCGGGGAGAGAGGAATGGTTCCAACATGGGGTCGGGAGTGCGGTCCGCCATGGTTTCGGAGGTGGGCGATTGTTGAATATGGGCCAAGGGCAGAGCTGTGGGCACGTGTCGTTGGGAAGGGCTGTTTGCCTTGCTTCCTGGGGGTGTGATTTCCGAGATTTGGCGCGGTGAGGTGAAGGTGGCGGGCTGGAGCATGCGCGGAGACTGGGAGATGCGTCGGGGCGCGGGAAAGGGCTCCGGTTTCGTGGGTGGTGAGTTTGAGATTGATCGTGGTGAAGGGAATGTCTCCGGTTTGATGGGTGGCGAGTTCGAGATTGATCGTGGTGAAGGAAATGTCACCGGTTTCATGGGTGGCGAATTCGAGATGGATCGTGGTGAAGGAAACGCCTCTGGAATGGTCGAGGGAATTGAGGGCCGGACGGACGCACTGATTTGGGAGGACTTCGTGGTCGGCTTGTATCTGCCTTGGGCTTGTGCCTCTGCTCGTGCTTGAGGTGGTGGAGGCGGAGGCAATGGCTTGCCCAGGTCCGGCCCGAGTCTTGGCTGGGAGTTGTACTGGAGGGACGAAGATCTCCTGTGGTATTGACGAGGGTACGGGTTATATTGCTGGTGAGAATGCCTCTTGACATGACACGCATTCTTTGTCTCTGGTCCTAGGTATGGAGTGGATGAGGGATCCAGATATCGACTCGCGTAAGTGTCTGTATGTTTCGAAGGCTGATGATGTTCTCTGGTAAAGAGCGGCGCCGGGGCCATGCTCGAATACATGATCGGATCTCGCTGCATTGTGAAAGTAGTCGTTTATAGGAAGAATCGGAATGTGAGGAAAGGCGAATCCTCAGCAACAGCGCTAGAGAGGAAACTTGACGAATATATGACACGATCACTCATCCGGGTGAATGGAAAATGAGGTCAAGGCATCCAGATGAAACCCCGGGGTGAGCAAGGCAGATATATGTCAAATTACGTATCTCACCACCTCAAGGCCCAGCACCGCCCTGCTGGTGGTGCCGGCACTCAAGGACAATCCCGGCCGTACTCAATGCCACGTTTACCACGTCGCGGCGGCATGAGCTTTCAAGGTTTCGACCAAAGAGCTTTCGCCATCCAACATGGCCGGGCCGTAAATTCGACTCGTCTCGTCATACCTATGACGGAGTACCCCAAGTTGGCTAACAGAGGGACTGAAACATGACCCGGTGCCCTAGAGCCGTGGCGGAGAAGAAGCTGTCAAGTTTCAGCCTGCAAAGATCAGCTTGGAGAATTTACCAAATTAAGTACGGCGACGCTGCTCAGAGCCCAGGGTTACAGCGATGCTGGCCGCAGCGGCCGCGGATGCGACAGAAGCGGCGGAGAAAGCCAATTGAGGGCCCCAACTTGCTCGCCCGCCCGGGGCAAAATCAGACCTTGCCAGGTGAACCGACTATGCTCATTGGTGGTTCCGCACACGAAATGACGGTCGGTGATCTTCTGCTGGATATTCATAGTAAGTTGTAGTAGCAGCGGTGACGATATTCTTCATCGGCAGCTTCGTTGGGGACAGCGGCTCGTTCTCGTTGTCATACAAAGGCGCAGCTTCGTCACGCATGTTGTTTCTCCTCGATCATGTCTGTTGTCTCTTGCGGCAGAGGAGCAGCGACGATCGGGAAAAAGACAGCACCGCGGCCGTTGAAGAGTCCTCTAAGGAGTTGTATGTTGTTTCACGCCTCAAGTGTCAAACGACCTAATCGATGACCGCCCAGATACCAGCTTTTCGTCCTACTCGGCGACCCGTCATTCAAGTTTTTGCTGTTGGCATTTCCAGTGTAGGTCTCGTGCCCTTCCTGCCGCCTACAGACAAGGATGAACTGGCTTGAAAGTGATGTGGTGATGTGGTGAGAAGCCCAGATGCTTGTTTGTGACGCCATTTCCTCCGAACGTGAGAGAGCCACAAAGTCTTCTCAAACATGGCTGCGAGATTGATGAACTCAATCAACGTACTGTCAATTAGTCGCGTGATGACACTATACAATGCATGCTATCGAGCAGATTGAGCACTTTGAATTGTTCTCTGCTGCAAAGACTTGTCGGCGTTGGCGGGTGCGACTGCCGGTCACCGGCGTCTTGAACAAGTGATGTGCTTTGTTGTGCTACTTGCTAGTATGTTCCTACAAGTACTTCGCCTTGTGGTCTTGCTCTGGTCGGTAAGCCAGCTGAATCATTCGCAATGATAGGGCTAGGTAAGAGTTACTTGTCACGGCACAATTTTTTCTTTTCCAATTTACAAAAGTGAGAAAGAGCTGTACAAACCCGGGGAAAATTGTGGATATAGTCTCTTAGAGGCATGGATTGATCACAAGAGCGCTCGGATATCGACATGATGTACAGCCGCAAACTTGCATTCTGGTGCGATTGTTTTGTACACATCGTTGCCAGAGTCAAAGAGCTTTCGTGATTTGGTTATTGGCATGTCACGGACAAAAGATACACCGATCAGATGTCAGGGACTCTGATCCAATTATAAACTACTCACGGTACTCAGGGAAGTATCTGGTCGGAGTTGGACTCCGTACCCTTATTACACTGCTCACCCTGTCGAGGGTAAGGTCAACAGGGTAAGAAGGGTAGGAAGGTTGTCCAACTCACCACCCAAGTCCAGCAAGTATATAGTCGTGCGACTTCGTCGCACTCATATAGG